>JAOBRG010085997.1:0-20464 GCA_027574985.1 Umimayanthus nakama | reverse complement strand
TTGCGCCCGCGTTTTAGCAAACAGCGGCTTTCTCCATTGCTGGAACGCCAGTTTAAACCGTGTTGAAGACGTAATGGTAGCAAAGCTTGAGTGTAATGTATAATTACGCACTCCAGTCCTTACGAGCCCCCTCCTAGTACTGCATACTCGGGGACCAAGGAGGAACTTATATATAATTGGGGACAGTGCAAGACACCTTTTCTTACTAACTCTTTACAATACTTAAAATATTTGGGGGGGGGGGGGGCACACCACGCAGAAGCTACTGTCGGGTCCATTCACCTGTAGGCCAGTTAGTACCCAAGTTTTACGTTGTTCCATAGCATAAACCCTTTCAACCAAAGCCTGATGTGTAAGTTCTCTCTAAATTGCCCACACAAAATATATTGTTTGGTAATGAGAATAAAGTAAATGATCATACTGCAATAAGTCATATGACAATTTAGCTATGGCTAAAAGGGTTAAACTGTAATCCAGTGCAGCTGCAACTGACACGTATATAATTTCTATAAAGTGGTTGTGACAAGTGTGATGAATGGTTCCATGGAGAGTGCATTGGAATCACCAAACTGGAGGCAAAGGGCATCAAACAGTATTACTGCCAGCCCTGTCAGGGTGAGAACTCCTGTTTACAGCATGTGGGTGTGAATCAGGGAGGGGGGTTGGGTGTACATGTATGTATTGAGGTGGTCACTGCTGTTTCTACTGGCCCTTTACAGAACTGCCCAGCAATGAATTGGCACCCCTAGGGGGTCAGTAATACTACTGGTCAGTTGTGAATTTCATTGCCTTTGTGGGTATACAGTATCCAGGGAGTTGGTGCCAATTTCAGCCCTCTCAAGGGAGAAGGAGTGGTATATCTGGTGAGCCAGTACTAACATCAGTCCCCTCAGGGTGGGGGTGGGGACCATCTATAGACTGAGGGAATCAGTGCTAGTATGGTATCAGACCTCTCAGATTGGGAATGGGTTCCACTAGGGAATCAGTTGCAATATCAGCCCTCTCAGGGTGGGGGTTAGTACCTTCAGGAAATCAATGACATTAGCAGCCCTCTCAGGGTGGGGTTGGGTACACTCAGAGAATAAGTGTTAATACTGTACCAGACCTCTTGGGATGGGGTGAGTATCTGCAGGGAATCGTGCCAATATCAGCCCTCTCAGAGTGGGAGTTGGTACCTCCAGGAAATTAGTGACATTATCAGCCCCCGCAGGGTGGGGTTGGGTTCACTCAGGGAATAAGTGCTAATACTGTATCAACCCTCTTTGGATGGGGTGGGTACACTCAGGGAATCAGTGCTAGTACAGTGTGGGTCCTCATAGGGTGGGGGTTGGTACCTCCAGGAAATCAGTACCAATATCAGCCCCCTCAGGGTGAGGGCAGATACACTGTCCTTCAGGCAGTGACAGTGGGAACATTTAGATCAATCATTGTTCTACCCTTCTTCAGAAACTATTTGTGAAACTGTTATTTTTATTGTGGTATTGCTTTTCCTGTTCTTACTCGTGAAAGACATGAGGTTTCCTCTCACCGTGTTACAGACAAAAATCCTGGTCTCTGCATTAAGTACAAGATTAAGAAAGAGAAGAAGGAAAAGCATGATGCTGAACAGGTATGAAGCCATGAGAGAAGAGAAGCTTTCTACAGTTTCACTGAGCCTTTCTTGCATGGTCCAAGTGAAAATAAATCTGTGTTTTCAGAAACTGTGGAATTGGGAGGTTTTTCAATCAGCCAGTTGGGTTTATTCATTAACTAGTTCAGAATGAAAAGCCAGCACAACAAAAAAGTAACAAGCCCAGATCAAGAAACCAAAACAACAAAATATGCATTCAATAATATGAACATAAAATGTTAACAATGTTTTCTATCGCAAATTTGTATGTCTTTGCATAAACTAATAAAGTCATTGTTGTTGTCTCTTTTTTCACTCATGAATAATTATATGTTTACAATATAAATTTGCTACATAGTCTGATGAACTGTTGATCACTGAACAACCCTGTTTCTGATTCACAGTTCTCAAAATGCTACTGAAACTGTTTGATTAAAATGTGTAGTAATTTTTGGTAAGGGCCAAGCATTTCAAGATCTATGAAGTCAAAGTTTTATAGTACATACATATTACAGACTGTAAATGAAAGTGTACGATTATTGTCTGTTTTAAATTTAGTTTGTAATGGCTGTAGTGTTGCCAAACCCGTAATCCATACTTTTGTTTTTTGTCAGTCTTCTTGTAGATATACGGTGATTTCTTAAACTAGCCCTTTATTTATCAAATTGATAAAAAACAAATTTTATGGTTGGCAGTTTATAACATCAGAAGAGTAGTTTTGAAAAAAAACAATTTTTCTGGACACTTTTGCAAGTAAACCAGTTTATAACATTATGCAGCTATTGAGAGTTGTAAAGCAAATTCAAATAGAGCACTTTAAAGCATTTATGCTCGGACTGTAAATCCCTGATTTGTGCTATCAGACTAGTGAGCGGAAGAGATCATCGCGAATGTGTGGAGAGTGTGAAGCCTGTATGAGAACAGCTGCAGAAGATTGTGGACAATGTGATTTTTGTAAGGTACAGTATACGGGGGAATATATACAAGTTTCTTACAACTGTTTTACTATTCTTCATTCTTTACTGTTTTATAAAGCTGTAATTGGTCTTTGTAATTGATTTCAAAAGTGACAATAATGGTGTGATTGCTTTGAGCAGTCAGTAGCACATACCCAGAAAAAGTAAACTCTCACTAATGTACACTGTCAGGTACTGTACCCCTGGCACAGACTCGTACCCAGTTGCTTTTATGGGTACGCAAAGGATTGTGGGGAAGGCGAAGTGCAGCCCTGCCAAAACCCCTTTGTGCACCCCTCATTTCCTTATCAAAATCCTCTGTGTCTTCTCTCTTCTGCCACCTAAAAGTGACTGGGTACGAGTCTGCCCCTGGCACAAATTATCTGTTGCTCTGATATTGGTACTCGTTCAAGCATGCTGTTTCCCTTTTTGAATTACTTAGTTTGAACCTGCTTGTTGCGTCTTCTTTTTTGTGACTTCTGTGTTCTGCGGCTACTTCTGTATCTGCCTAAATAAACTTATCATATTTCAGGACATGCGAAAATTTGGAGGCCCAAACAGGATGAGACAAAAGTGTCGACTGCGACAATGTCTTTTTAAATCAAGGGTAAGAATATTCTTCAATATTTTTTGTGATTAAACTATTTTTGAAGCTCAGAAAAACAATACTTCAAAAGATTACGTGTTTTATAAGTTACAGTATTTGTAAGTTAGAGTTGCATGTAAGTGTCTGAAAAGAGTCAGGTGAGACAGCTGTTAGGTTCTTTTGAGAAACTTTTTTTATTAGAACATAAGACTGAAAAATGTTCCAAGTTTAAATACATGCTAAAACACACCTGAGGCTTAAGAATGGTGAAGAACTTTTGTTTAAGATACTGCAAAAAAATATGGATAGCACAGTAGGCCGTTCCGGCGCGAATTTATTTTTTACGCCCACTTCAAGATGGCTGACTGTCACGGCTCATTTATTATTCGTAAATTCAAATCATAGGGCTATTGATGGATGTTCAAGGGTATCTATGGATGGTAAGGGTTAGGGTTGGGTCAGGGTTACTTTTGTAAAGACATACAAAAAAGAGTGAAGTTTTGGTAGTGAAGTGCTGGGTTATTGTATAGTGATAGTAAATAATTACTCCTGTTTATGAGGTCCAGCGTTCGAGATTCGTCATTCCCACCTATCTTCGGCATTTTCAACTTTTATTTTTATCTTGAAATTTTTATAAATACAAGTCTCACTTTTAGCATTGTTGCAGCTCTAGTAAGCGTCCGCCATCTTTTACCACCTTTAAGTGGTGTAGAAAAAAAAATCGCCCGTTCCGGCAGCTGAGCATCATCGCACACGGTCGAACACGCTCGCACGTACGACCGACCGCACGCGGTCGCACAAAATTGATTTTTTCCGCACTCGGTCGATTACGGTCGCGCAGAAGACTGCATATGGTCGCACAAAAATCCTCCACTGCCAAAATGACCTACCTACTTTCAATAGGGGGCGTAGTTACGATTACAAGTCGTACAGTGCACTATTCCCTACTTATTATATTTGATTATGATAACTACTCTACTTGATGTTGTTGAGAAACACGCATCCATAAAATGGAAACGTGTCAACTCGCAGGGAAGACAACCTTGGGTATCCGACAAAATACTTGCGGCCATTAAACAGCGTGACCATCTAAAGAGACAGCTTTAACATGGAAAAGTCTCAGTTCCCATTCACACGTATCCGGATATTTTTTTGAAAACGGAAGATTTTGTCTCTCGTTTTCGAAAAAACACGCAACAGCACGTAGCGTATTCAAATTGTTTTTGCCTGTCCTCGACATTTGACGTCATAGTTTTCGAAAACATCCGTTTTCCTCTGTCCGGACGGTTCCAAAAATACCCGGTTAAAAAATCTACAGTTTGAATACCATTTTCGAAAAGCTCCGGTTTCAGTTCCTAAAAAACCGTTTACGTGTGGACGGAAACCGTATCCGGAGCAAAAGAGCTCCAATTTCAAAAATATCCAGTGGTGTGTGGACGGGGCCTCGAGTGACATCTTCAATTGGGCGAGAACAGAGTCGTTAGTATGTTAGAATTGTTAACAAAGCCAAGAAAAACTCGATCAAAACAGAACTTGAAGAAAACAAGCATAAGAGTGCACTGCTATGGAAGGCGCTTGAAAATTTCATCCCAGCAGAAAAATCAGATCCACCATGGCTACGTTAAATAATAACATGTACACATTACTGACAATCGCTCGATCGCTGAAAAGTGTTTGTAATCGCTGACGGTCGCTGGCAGCGATCCGGCGGTCGTTAATGATGATATGGGAACTAGGCTTTAAGTACTATTGCTGCATCGATCGTCCAAGACAATGACATCGCAGCTGACTTATCTTAAGCCTGGTTTCCATATAATCGTCCCCGACGTAAGAATCGTCTCTGTCGCAGAATTTTTTGTCATGCGGTTGGGAAACAAGAATAGAACACGGATCTATTGGGACGATCGAGTCGCCTCTGATGCCAAAGATCGTTTGAAACAATCGCAGCTGTGCTCCATATGATCAACCAAAGCTTAAACCAGGTTTAATGCAAAATCTTAACGTCTTGGTATAAACTCGCTCTATCAGCGGTCTTTTTAAATAAAACCGCTTCCTTCTGTTGCAACTGGTTAAAACCAGGGTTGCCACGGTCCTTGAAAACCCCGGAAAGTTCAGAAACAGGCAAAAGAAAACTTCAGGCTCTGAAAAATCCTTGAATTTGGGTAACGGACCTTGAAAATCCTGGAATGGGCAAAATATGTTACCTTTGACGTAGTGAAAGTAATAATAATAATGATAATAATAATACTTCTCTTTTTAACATATGGTGACATGTGTTTTATGTTTTGCATTGGAAGGTACTTTTGAGGTCTACTAAAGGTGAAGCAAGCGTAGATTTTAGGGTATGAAATATAATTTTGCTACTGTAGCTTTGTTTGTTGTTTCGTGATAATGATATTACCATTAACACTTACCACTGATAATATTATTAACACTTTGTGTATTGATACCCTATAATAACCCAACTGTTACGAACCTGTGTAGTAAGTTATTAACTCGCCATCGATGAAAAACCAAATGTTTTGCTTGCTTGCATGCCATTTTGCTTGTTCTTACATTGCTTAACCCGCTCTAATTGCTCTTGGCTTTGTTTGTGTGTGTGTGTATCACAGTGTTCCTGTTCACGACATTCCACTTGTTACATAGTATTTCATAATCATTGTAATGTCTGCCTAAACTTTGTAGCTCTAGGTACAAATAGAGATAACTTGCAAGAAACTTTCTCGATGGCGACTCACTGTTTTGTTCCAGTCTCCTGAACGCAGGGCGCATGCTGAGCTTTTGAAGAAACGCAAGAAAGCTCTTAAGATGAAACATGCGGTGAAAGTCAAGGATACAAAACGGGAAAAGCCCGGAATAAAGGTGTGACCCAAATCTTTCTCATTATTTGTACTCAGTTTTTTTAACTGATGAGTTGTTGCAGACAGGTAGCACAATGTTATAAATCTCGGACCAATTTGTTACTCTTTTGTAATAACGTAAGTTTTTTAAGTTTTCTGATGTTAGTACCTCGCGTTGGACCACCAGTCCTATTCGTTTCTTTACCCCTTTGAAACTCTTAATTTTTTCACTTCCTTTTCGGGGGTGTTGCGTTTTTAGTTTTCAAGTGTATTTGTTTTCTCGTAAGCTCTTCTTGTACGACGTTTCAGTAAAGCTAAGAAGCAAAACAAAACGAAAAAAAACGAGCATAGTTTGTTTAGTGTCGTTGGCCTAATGGTTTGTAAAGTAGACATACTTACTTTGAATACTGTCGCCCTCTAGGATAAGGGAAAACGTGACCATGGCAACAGAGCCAGGAAGAGAAAGCGCATCACATCGCGCGAGGAGGACGGGAGTGGTCAGCTGGATGGCTCACAGGAGGACCAGTACAGAGAGGAGGCTTTGCGGCAGTGTTGGGGACCCGGATGTACACAGGCAGCCCGTGTGAACTCCAAGTACTGCAGTGATGAGTGTGGTATCGAACTAGCTGTCAGGTAACTGGATCATACTTTTTGATCGGTTGTCTCTTCCCAGCCTCCCTGCTTATAACCAAGACTCCGTGCTCTGTCCAACTACACCTGGTTAAAAATAAAAATAAAAGAAAAAAGAAACGGAAAACTGTCTTTCATGTTAAGGAGATCTATGGTTCGTAAAGCCTTGCTCAAACGAACGAGAGTTGTGAGCGTGTCGAGAGATCAGAAGAGGCTGAGAGTAAAAATCTCAATTTTCACAACACGGCAGATCAGTCAAAGCTCATTAGCAGCGAGCCGTACCTCTGGCACCCAGGCCACTCGCATGTCCGTTTAACGCCTGCTTTCAGTTACAAAATTGGCAGACATGCACATTTCCACCAAAGGTTATAAAATACGGCCTCAAAACCTGGAAAGTAAAGGTCGTGGATCTTGAAAGCCATGGAAGGTTCGACCTGTGTGTGAATGAAGTTATTTGTTTGCAATTGTCTTCTTGTTCCAACAGTTATCTATTAAACCGCTTGAGAAGTCATGCCTCAGCTGATTTGAAATGTTACGTCTTTCCATGTTAAGTAATCCTGAATCGATATCAACAAATGGTGGCGATGTGATGCCATGTGTGTCTATGAAATCTTTATAGTGCAGGTTCGGCAAATGTAAACTGACAGATTACTAGAGAGTATTTCATAAGAAACCCTGAATGGTATGATGATGGTTCGTGTGCTAACTATCCTTGATTTTGTCCCAAAGTTAAACTTTTTGACCTTCAATCTGTTGGCATTGCAGGCGCATTCAAGAGATTCTCCCCGAGCGGGTTGAGATGTGGAACAAGTCTCAGCCTATCGCTACTCTCAAGACACAGGACACGCTACAGGAAGTGTTGACAAAGAAACAGGTCAGATTCTGTAGATCAGCATTTAACTAGGGCTCATTTAAGGGGGAGCAGCATCTCATATTTTTGGATAGGATATTTATAATGAATAAAAAGTTAATAGAATACAACAAACCCTTTCATTAAGCAAGCAAGTGCCTCTCCCCAGATTGCGTGCAAGCTGGCGTTCGTCTATACTGAATATTAATTCCAAAAATTTGTTTTAAACTTTTTTTTAAATCCATAAAACTTAAAAAGTCATTCAAAACTAACAGATCGCAGCCCCATCACTTTTTGTCTAGATTTTTGTGCGAGACACGATGAATAAAATTAGAAACCGTCTTGAGATATGGATGAAGAACGAATCAGTTGAAACTTCTATAATTCAGACGAGAGAAGGCCAGTGTTGTGTTTTAGCTTGAAAGTAGAGTCTTGTCTAAAAAACTAAAATAACTTGTATCAGGCGGTTGCATGATAACCTGAGAGTTCTTCTGAACTGGTTCTGGAGTTTCTTCCTTACCTGTGGACCACAACAAGAGAAATGTTCATGGCACAGCTCGAAAGCAGGGAGTTACGCTACCAATACTATATTTCGCTTTTTAGTGAATTCTGCGTGATATGTTTTTTGCACTTTCCTGAACAATGAAAACTGACTATTGTCAAAACCTTTTTGTTGGGATGTTTTAGTGAATACAATTGAGATTTACTTCTTCGTCATTCATTCATTCATTCATTCATACCACTTCTTGTGCAATTAACGTTTTTTGGGTTTTTTTTCGACTCGTTCAGTTGTTTTGCTCACAATTTTTTGTCAACCCCTCCCCCACCTCAAATGAACCGATGAGAGCTCCGTTAAATCTAGATGCCCTACAAACCCTTTTCTTTGCCCAATTGTGTGTTTTAGGAAGCTCACAACAAGCTGATGGAACTCGACCGAATGAGTGAACAACTGGACAAGATTGTGGAGAGTGCCAGGCATGCCACCATTGAAGAGCAAGAGGTAAATATCTAGTCAAGTTCACCTTTTTTAAGTTAGAAAATGTACTACTTACCAAAAGGAACAACTGTCAAGTCTTATTTAGGGTGCGTTCAATTGGCCCTATTCCGGAAAAAGAATAAAACTTCAAAATTCTCTCCTCTTTTGCAGAACAAACAAATATCCAGTTAACAGTAATGACCAGGGCCCAGTTGCACGAAGAGTGGATAACTTTATCCAGCGGATAAATCCCTATCCATCGGATAAAACTGACACGTTCTTGATTTTGATTGGCCAACACGCCAATTTTATCCACTGGATAGGGATTTATCCGCAGGATAGAGTTATCCACTCTTTGTACAACCGGGCCCAGGGCGAGAGATGTAGCTCAGTTGTGTTTTTCTTTTAACTTTGCAGAAGTTGTGGCCATTAAGATTGAACAAAGTTTTTATTCTGTTTGTTCCTATTCCAGAATAGAGCCAATTGAACACGCCCTTAATGCATGCCTACAATACTGTTTAGAGACAAAGTACATTTCTTGTTTAGTTCAGTACTTCCCATTCAACCGCCAGATTGTGAACGCATGCACGTGCCGTTTTACTTGAAATAGAACCATTTGCGGTGGCCCTCTAAAAAGCCTCGGGTTGGTACCTAAATTTTGGGTTTTTTTGTAGCCTCACGTTCTTTTTAAAAAAAAAATGTATTTCCCTTGGAGTCGGTACCTAGCGATAGATTTTACCCCAAACTGATGTTCCTGGTTACTTTTCAGAACCAAGATACCGACACTGACGGTGACACCGACCTTCAAATCTACTGTGTGACGTGTGGTCTGCCGTTAGCTCCGAGGGTCGCTATTAGACACATGGAGAAGTGCTACATGAAGGTGCGTTGGCCATCCGTCTGAATGAGTGTTGATCTTTTTAGCATTCTCGGTGCATTTTCTTCCAATTGACTGCAGCGTGATAGGTTTTCAAGCTATTTCTTGAAATATAGCTACCCAGATAGCTTCCTCTGCAGACAACTCCAGTTAGTATTTCTGGCAACAAATACGAGCAGCCGAAGGCGAAGCAAGGCGCAAACAGGGGCCTGAGGTCGAGAAAAAAAATGAAGGGACTCCCTCTCTCTCTCTCATTTCTTACCAAGGAGTGTTCCCGCCGAGTACCCGACGCCATCCTTCCCTCACCCTCATTTACGCTATTTGACCCTATTTACCTTCACTCAGCATACCATGAGTGATCCCACCCAGTACCCGACGTATCCTTCCCTCACCCCCATTTACCCTATTTGACCCTATTTCCCATCACTCAGCATGCCCAACCTAATTTCCGGGTCGATAAAAATACTGCTAAGAGTTAAGCCACTATATACACAAGCTGAAGAGCCGTGCCTTAAATACATTTTTCTTTTCCATTTTGTTCATTTGTTGAGTTGTCTTTTAAACACCAATATTTTGGTCAGGGGCGTTCAGCTTTTACACAATTTGATTCTGTCTATTTGTCTGAACATCTTTTTACAAATGAATGCGCTAAACTGATAGTTGTCTATAATCCTTTTCTAGAATGAGAGCTTGACAACGTTTGGATCAGTATACAAGAGCGCCGGGTATGTATTGACGTGGTAGGGAAGTAGAAGCTACTTAAATGTATTAAGAGTACGGCTTACGAGTTTCTTGTGGAAGTATATAAATAAAAAAACTATTCAAAACGAAACAAAACCAAATGCAACTGAAACTCTTTTTGTTTCTTACGACGCTAGTGAATGAAATTTAGAAAACGCTTGTTAACGGAACTTGCAATGGACTGTCGCCGCGCCACATCCTGGAGCTTTATAACAAATACTGTCCGCTCCGTTAACTCCTCTCAACCAATTTTCTTCTTCTGTCTGTCTCTGCTGTCAACACTGGTTAGCGTTCTTTCCTAGCCTTGTCCCCAAGCATCCTCTATCCGGCCCTTCCGTAACTGGTCATCCAGGGCTTCTTTTTTAAACGAGCCGAAGAATTGACAAGGGACGACCACCTTCACAATATTTGTCAAAACTCCAACATTTCAAATATAGTCTTTTTCTTTAAGCAATTTTTTAGTAGCTTTAATTTGTCCAACGCTCTTTAACCCAGTAATCTTAGATGATTATTTGTTTTTGTTTATGTTTTTACTGTTATTATTGATATTATTGTTCTTGTTAATGTTGCTTACAGTAGTATTAATATTAATAACTTGTAAATGCATAGAATTTTGATTTATGCGTACAAAAGTATTATCATTATTACTTCTTGGTATCGCACTGTGGACTTCTTGTCTGAATAGTACCAAATGAATGCGTATGTTGATTATATGGTTAAGTGCAAGACTGAAAATGTCGTTTGTCTTACAATAGGAACCTGTTCTGCGATAGCTACAACAGCTCGCAAGGTGTTTACTGCAAAAGGTTGAGAGTGCTGTGTCCTGAACATACCAAGGAACCCAAGGTCAGTACGCGTTTTGTATTGATTTGTTGGATCGTTTTCCAAGCCTGAAAATGAATGGAATTTTGGTATTGGTCGCAGCAACTAAAAAAATGAAATTAGAATTATTAAATAAAAACATGAGGCTGTTTTCTTTCATGGACAAGGCAAAAACACAAAACTCGGCTCAGTTTGGGGTGTGGTTATAGTCGGAAGGTAAATAACGTTAGTTCTTTCTTTCTTTCTTTAATTCTTTTTTAATTTAAGACTTAAATTAAAAAGCGTAAACTTAAATAAGAAGGTTGATAGCCTGCGCGGCATCGAGGGATGGGGGGAGGGGAGGTTTAAGGGGGATGGGGAGAAAGAGAGAAAGGAAGGATGCTCATTTCCTCTTCAATGTCTCCTTTTCGTCTCAAGCCCCATCCCCCCTCCCCCACGCCCTTCCCTTTCCTTCCCCATCCCTACTTTCCCATCTACCGCTACAAGTGTCCCAAGCACTTTTCTACGCAGGCCTACTATTAAAAAGTTTACAAAATTTTTTTTTAATTTTGATGTTTAAAGTTTTGGCAGGGCAGAAATTAATGCGTTGTTTGGTTTGTAAGGTTGACCCGAGTGAAGTGTGCGGTTGTCCCCTGGTAAATGACCCGTTCAAGGAAAGTGGCGATTTCTGCCGAGCTCCCAAACGTTCCTGCCTCCGCCACTACAGATGGGAGAAGTTACGAAGAGCGGAAATAGACTTACAGAGAGTACAGGAGGTAGGAAAAGTTTTCTCCTCTTTTCCTCTCCCCCTCCCCCTCGACTTCATTTTTTTCTCCCTAGTTTCCCTTTCGCTCGTGCGTCCAATGTGGCGGCCAGTTTGATCTCTGCCGAATCTCTACTTGCCCTCTTCCCCAAATAACAGCCGCTACGCAGGCTTAGTTGCAGACAAAAACCCAGCAGCCGTCTTTGTTTTAGTGTTAGTGTTCATGGCCCGGCTGCTCAAAAGTGGGTTAGCGCTAACCCAGGGTTTTAAAAGCTTTTAAACCTGGTTTCCATTTGATCGCTCAAGATCGCCGGATTGCTGGAATTACTGAAGCGTAGGATCACTCACGGTCGTCGATGATCGCCCGATCGCTGAAAAGTGCTTCCGTATAATTGCTGACGGTTTTTAAACGTTTGAGATTGATCGCAAAAGGTTTGAAATTATACAAAATAACATCTTTGTGGTAGGATTGACAATTTCATTGAACTTCCATCAATTCGAGGATCTCAATTTTCAAACGTGTTGCGAGAGCAGGTTCCACCACCACCACTAGCCAGCGTAGCTTGGCGTTCGAGTCATTCGGTAAGGCAAAAGAGGCGAGTTTCGAAAAAGTTGGCCGCGAAGGCAATGGGGAGAGGGAAAAGGTTGGAGAACTCGAGTAAGCAGAAGTTAGCGATTCCAGCCAATAGTATTTCGCGGCCTCTAGCGGCCGCAGAATTCAAATATTTCTCCCGTAAGAAGGGGGATTGGAGGCTGGCGTTCTCCTTCCCTCGCTTCGCTCTTCGTTCTCACGGCTTCGCCGCTCGTTTGTTTTGCCTTCCCGAATGACTAGAACGCCAAGCTACGCTGGCTATACGACCACCACCACCACAACCATTACCCAATGTCTACGGCACTTCAACGACATTTTATTCCAACTTTAGTTTTTAAGTCCCAGTTCTTGCAGCATGCAAATTCACCCTACTCCTCCCCGCCCCCCCCCCCCCCCCACACACACACACACACTTACTAACACACACACTAACATGCACCACAACCTCCCGTGAAAGATCCTTGTTATACGAGCTTAAGCCCAAAGTGCTTATCTAAAATTCTACTTCTTCTCCTCAGTGGCTGAAGTTAGAGGAGGCATACGAACAAGAAAGAAACTTGACCCACGCAATTACACAGAGGGGAGGTCTGCTTGGACTTCTCCTTCACCGGACGATTTGTCACGACCAAGATAACGTAAAAAAGGATGTTGAAACACAAAGAGAAGAAGACACAGATACAGCAGTTTCATAGCAGGATTGATTTTGGTCCGCTCGATATTCACGTTAGCTGTTGAATATCCTTCTATTCTGTTGTTAATTTAGAAGTTACTGTTGAGCTTATAACTTTATTAAAAACCAAACCACAATGGATATTGAACTTATGGTAATCTTATTGGCTCTATACTAACGGTATAAATCCTAAGTCCTGTAGTTTGTCCAACTATGGAAACTGCATGAGTACGAAACTCAGCTTTTGATATTTTAAAACCCCAACAAAAACAAAGTAAAGTGGTTTGTGTTTAATAAAACAATTACTCTATTCACGCTTGTTGGATATGAGATAATGATATCCAACTCGGTGCTCATCACCTCGTGCGCCATCTCAAAACTCGTATCTAGCGTGCGTTCGCAGTCATTTCGCGGATGTATTTCCTTGGTTATTATTGGCTATGAGACATTAGCTGTCATCCCCTCTCGCGCATGTGCATAGCAGTGAAAGTGCCCTTACTAGATTTACCTTTAGTTCTCATGTTAACTAACGGTCACGCGGGACACGAGAAGCGTGTTAGAGATGTTTGTGCTTACCAGTAGAGATTTGGTTTACTAATAGTTTTTAAAGTGAGAGTGTTTAAGCAACTCACCGGTTTCTTTGTGTATGTTTTTGTTGTCTATTTCTTTTGTTCGTTGGCCACGACCGTGCACAAGACAAAAGTTATTGAAATGTAAATGAACAACTAACCATTAGAAACGTTCGTGCTCACACGTAAAACAAAACAATGTGCACGGCCACGGTATATGAAACACACTAACGTGACGTGAAACGCGCTCCGCATTCCTATTTATTTTGAGAAATATGACAAACCTGGAGTTGTGCTTGACCGTGAAGCGATTTTACTTTATTTTTCTTTTGAACGTTGGAAATGTTGTTATGTGACACTAAATCTGTTTAACCTGGAGGGGTACTTAGTATAATGGTTAATGGACCCTCATTAACGAAAAAGTACCCCTCTACTGGAAAGCGCTGTTCCTTTCTGGTTTTCGGAGAACTGAACTTATACTATTCATATATATATAAATAATATTAATAACAATAATTCGTACTGGATGTTCTGATACCACTAGGCTATAAATATTCAGTTAATTTATAGAGTCTTGAATCCAGCAACTGAGGACGGATAAACACTAACCAACCATCAGAAGAAAGCACTCTAGTTCGTCAACCGACCAAGATCTGAGTACCTTATTTAACCCCTCAGCCCGAGCAAGTTTATCAACATCCATCTTCTCCATACAATAGCAATACAAAAAAAAATGTTGGCTGTAAGAAGACAGCCGTTTATCACACACTGCATGCAAGCTCCCTAGTAAGAAAAGAATTATGTAAAGCTATTTTTTTTTAAATGGGAAATTAAAGTGTGGGCACCATTCAGGAAATTTGGCAACATATCGTTTGTTGGTACCATATTTTTATTAACTTGGTTCCATTTGGCTGGCAACTGGCTGCCAGTTTTAGCTACTTAAACTATTGAATAATTAACTTTTTATATTAGAATATATATGGACAAGGTTTGACTCCCAAACCAGTTTTTTTAAAGAATCTCATTGACAACCATTATCGCCGAACACCGATTGAAGTGAGCTTTTAAACTTGGTCACTGGCTGACTGTAAAGAAATTACCACCATCATCATCATAACCACAATCATCATCACTTCAATTCACCAGTTCAAGTCCGCCTCTGCGCTTTGCATTAACACCATCAAAGCGCCGTGCCATCTCAAGCGACCTTAATTTCCTGACCCCACCCTAGACATTAGCGCAGCTAAATTAGGGGAACTTTATTTAAGTAAGTATCATCATTATCATCCTTATCACACCATCACTGTTATTGTTATTATTACCATTATTATTATCATTATCAAAGTCAATGTCATTATCAACGTCATTGTCGTTACCATTGTCGTTGCCATGGTCACTGTCATCATCATGCTGTTTATCTAAAAAAAAGCAACATTTTCGGACAGTGTTTAGAGTTCGTCGGAAGCCTTGCCAGCAAAACTTCCCGAAATTCGTTTTCAACCAGCTTTGCCGATGACTTTAAAAAAATACTCAATATTAAGGTATACCAACAAACCTGTTAGTTACTGTCGTGCAAAAAAGTGGAACAAAAACCGTAACATCTCGGCTTAACGCCCAGCCCTATGACGCCTACCACGTTTGAATAGAGTACGAGCAGTCCCTATTTTTCCTCTTGAGTTCGTCGAGTAGCGGAAAAGACATTGCGAACGCCGACGCGCAGAAACATAGGCTAGGAAAAGAAGACACCGCTTTTTTATGTTAATATGTTTTTTTTAAAAATCTATTTGTTATAATAACGAATTTTGAGATTACCAAGTGTGAGTCCGAATAAACGCCGGGATCCCGAGTTAACGCTGTGGACTTTATTGCCAATCAGTCAGCAGTGTGGACCTGGGGCCGGTAATTCAAATCCCGATTAGTGCTAATCCTGAGTTAATTCTATAGGTTTTGTTTAGAGTTAATCCAGGATTAGTACTAATCGGGCTTTGAACAACCGGGCCCAGGACTTTGAATTAACGTAGACTGCGAGCAGCCCCTATGTTTCCTCTTGAGTTCGTCGAGCCGCAGAACGCTGACGCGCGGAAACCCAGCCAAGGAAAATTACGAGTCATAAGAGATAGAGAGAAAAAATTTTTTCCTCTCTCTTTTTATGTTTTTCCTTGCCAAGCTAGGTTTTTTGCGCTTCGGTTTTCGCGGTGTCTTTTCCGCGGAAAAGACACGGCGAAAGAGAAAAAAATAGGGACTGCTGGTTTTTCACCGCGAAGAGAAAAAATAGGGACTGCTGGTACTCTCTTTATTCAAGGTGGGGTGTTAAATATTCGATCCAATACAAGGTAGTCTCAAACTCGTTAGTTTAATACACGTAGACGTTTTTAAAAAAGATATAAACATAACAAAGTAGCCTGTAGAGCGGCTGTTTTGTGGAGGAAGGAGCAAGATCTGTAGAGAGAAAAAATGCGAGGGGGATGGGACAGAGGAGAAAACAGACCGCCTCAGGACTTTTTCCTCTCCCCTCCCCCACGCATTCATTTTTGTCTATTCGTAGTTTTCCTTTTGTACTTGCCCTCTCTCCACCACCCTCCCTCACCCCCCGAGAGCGCCTTTAATTTGCCAATATTAAACATAAAGCTTGTGGACAAATGTAACTGTTGCAATTCATGCCTGTGCCTATGTGAGTTTTTTCTCTAACATACTGTTGTCGTACCTTATCAAAAAAACAACCTGAAAAATACCGAGTAGCCTGCGTAGCACCTGTATTTTGGGGAAAGTGCAAGATCTGGAGCGAGGAAGTTTTCCTTTCGTTCCCGCGTCCAATATGGCAGCCGGTTTGATCGCTGCTCAATCTCTACTTGCTATTCCCAAAAGAAAGCCAGCCGCTACGTTGGCTAGCAAAATGGAAGAAAGTTTCAATCAATTCTGTCTCAGACAACACGTTGTATCTGTCGTATCTGTCGTATTGGGCGGTTTTCCCGGTACGCGGTAGCCGCGTTTTTAAAAATAGACGCAAGGGGTGTCTAATTGATAAAATACTGCCCTTGATATCAGCCCCGCGGCGATCTCTGCATCGTTCACGTCACCAGTCAGACTCTTGCCGCGGAAAGCTGCGTTATACAAAAGTTTCCAGCTGGTAGGATGCGTTGCGGCCATTTGATTCCTCTCGACATCTGCCGTTTTTGGATCCATTTTCTTCTTTACCACATTTTTCACGATGTGGTTTATAGAATTCTTTGATGAATGTCTTGGAGCACGTTTCGCATCTCTTGGGTCGTTGCTCTCCAATAAACTCTCCGATCTCCAGGAGCCCCAGCATAATGCCGAGCCCATTCTTGGCGAGTAGAACGCTGATATCCAGGTTGTACTCGTGCCAGAGAATCAAGCGGATGACCAGGAAAGGTATGTTCACGAACAGTAGGAAAATACAAATGTATAACAACTTGAAGGAGACCGGAGACACTTCGCCGCTGTCGTGGAACTTGTTGTGTTTGAGCTCATACAGTGCAAGGGTTGGCAGCAAGAAGTTTATAGAAGCGAAGATGAGGATTGCGTTGTGAATGGACGGCGGGATCACGTCTTTTTCGAAGAGGTACTCCAACATTTCCACGCTGTCGAACAGGTCAAGCGTGACCATGCCCAATAGTTTCTCCAAATAGAACTTTCGTCGAGAATTTGGTTTTGCGTCATGATGTGCGAACACTAAAAAGAGGAACAAAACCGGCGTCAAGCAAAAATCCATCTTCAGCAAATTTGGACCGAAAAACATGGTACCCTCATCCAACTTATGGGCGATAAGCTTCATAATCACCGCAGCTTGCGGCACCAGATGCAATGCGTAGACTATCCAAGCTAAATACGCATAAGCAAGCTCGTCCTTCAATAATTGGCCACCGTCTTCTTTCTGTATAGCAATATTTTTCTTGAGTCGTTTGTGTGATTTGACCATGGTGACTGTCCACACTAGTAACACGATGATGTCAGTTACGACCCATGCAATCCACACGGACTTGTTTGAGTTTCCAGCCACGAGGTAAAAATCCAGTATGGCTCCTTGAGCAGCCAAGAGAATGATGCCGAATATGCGACACAAAGTTCGACGAATTGTTGCGGCTTGAGACATGTTCAGAGTTCTTCTTGTAAATGGAACACGTGTAAATAATCTTTGAAGATCTCACTCCGTTGATCGCTGTAGTAAGCCGTTATCTACAGCAAATGAAATACTAATTACCGGCTTCGTATCGTGTGGCGAAGGGTCAGTGACGGTTTTGTAAAGCTTTCAATAGCCTCGGGTTACCTGAAAAACAAATTAACCGATAATAAATTGGTTACAATAAACGGGGATTTGAGGATAAAAATATTAACGAATCATACATCAACCATTTGTTGATCCAAGTATCCATAACAAACTACCGAGTAGTGTTAGTTTTATCAGTCTCAAACTCCAAATGTAGGGAAAAAATATGTGACCAACAGCAAGATTTGAGTGATCTTTTCGTGAACCAAAAAATAAAGTTTTAGTTATTCTGACAGGGTGGCTAGGTTTTGTTTCGTGATACAAAGAGAGACTTAGCAATGACTATCAAAACAAAGCAAACTGTCAAATGACAAACAAATTATGCTTTCATTTGCATTTTGTTTGATCAGTTGTCTCTAGGCTGCCTTTCATGGCGCACGAAGCCATAAAAACGGGGTCGGGTAGAAGTAAGCATTTCAGAAGATTTGCAGTAGTTTTTAATTTTAAAAAAGTGAATTAAAGAAACAGATTTTCTTTTCAATCCCCCATCCTTGGGATGAAAACTTGATTCTCATCTCATCAATTTTCCCCAACCAAATTAAATAATGCCAATCCATGCTCCTTCATTTACAAGAACACCAGTGGTATCGCTTGTAGTTGTACACATACAAAATCAAGAAAGTAAAAGAAAAAAGGGACAGAACACATCTTTCACATTGTGTACAATTCCCGTAACAAACATCTCTAGTGGGGTTTTAATGTGCTTCGTAGTATGCCGTAACTTTTTTATTTAACAAGGAGACTACTTAAGATTTGCTTAGCAGAACTTTGACAAAAAATAGCAAAGTCTGTGCATATGATCATACTTTATTGTTTAGAAGAGAAACTCGTCAGCTATAGACCCAGGCAAACATAGAGAAGAGGTTTTTGGATTACGTGTACGAGTTTCGTGTCTTCATTCTAATTGTTTCAACACATACACAATACCTGTTTACAAAATAGTTTACGTGGTGAGTAAAACCAAATGAAACAACAGAGCTTTTTACAGTAAGCCAGTTTCACAATCATGCGCAGCTGTACGTACAATCGGATTTTTTTTGGCTGGCTGCACGTCCTGTAAACATGGCAGATTGTATGAATGAGGGCAGATAGTGTTTAGAATGTTTTGTAGTTGATTTGTTTCTATCATCGTTGGTTAAAGAACAACTGAGGTTCGGTTCCAGATGAAAATGTACTTCAAATTTTATTGATAAAAGCAAACCACGGCACGCGCGTCATTTTGGCATTTCATCGCAGGTCTTTTGCAGATAGAAGACTGACCCGATCTGAGTGAGAAGAGAGAGCAGTGCCGAAGTAATCAATAAACGTACGCTGTAGAACTAGAAGATATCAATGCTCAGCAATAAATTTCATCAAGCTGCAATAAATTGGTAGTTCTAAATTGCACAATACTACTACTACAAGTTCCACTGATTCTGAAATAATGTTGATATCATGGTAAAACATTTATTTCTACAAAAAATAAGAACATGCTAAGAACAGTTGAGGCTCAAATCGTGCAAAACTTAAGAAAAACGAGCCTCGGCTGAGCAAAAATTACTGGTATTTATAAAAAAAAAGCGTGTAGCGGAGTGATACGAGAATCATATAGCTTGTTTACACTCCAAAAGTCAGAGGCTAGTGTCGTAGTGAAAAAATTGTAGCTTAACATGTGCGACAGAGAAGTTTTAAAGTAGAAACAAATGTAACGATACATACGTACTTTGCTTGAAGTAGTTTTTTAGTTTTTGTTTTAAAGATAAAGTAATGTTTCTCACAACTGCACTTGACTAATATATTCAAGTTTAACCGTTCCTGCAAAGACTAATTTGATGGAGTAAGCTAGATTCATCATATCTCTATTTAATTACTGATTCCCCGATATCACTGGTTAGGTGACAACAGTTCCACAATAACAAATGCTGGTTAAAAGTATGTTTACATTTTTGTCAGAATTTTTTTCTGAAATCTTTATTTGGGGTAGCTGAGTGAGTAGTTTTAAAATAAGGCACACTGTCAATGAGCTTGATAAGTGGGGCCATACTTTAAAGAAAACATCTAAACAAATCCGAGGTTTTCGGCTCGAGAATATAAGGTGAAAATTTCTTTTCAATTTCTTTTGGTGTGTTGCTTAAGTCAAAAGCTGTTTCTCTATTCTGTATATATCAATAATGAGTATTCTGTTTTTTCCCACGAAGATAGGTTGGCATTGCTCGAAAATCTTGTTTGTAAACTGATCAACAACTTTTGTGTACAGTAGCAACACACTTGTGAAATAAACTGTAAGAAAATCGTGCGGTTTTTTTTCTATGGAGTAGGGGTTGAAACTTTAAAGCATGATCTTTTCTCTCTATACCGCTAACCACAAACCTCAGCTCGAAGTTTACAGTATGTTCTCATCTGGCGTTTTTGGATTACTCAAAACCACTTCCCTAGCTAGGAGAATCTCATGTTGCACTGGAAGCTACTCTAAAGGGGCCAATTATGAATTGATTATGAAGGAAAACTGTCATGGAAGAAGTATTCATTATTCATTATACCCACTACAGTCAATGATCCTTTCCGGCAACGATCGAATCGAGGAATTATTTTAAACTCTGTTTTCGATTACTCGGCACAAGAAGCGATCAGTACATTTTCTACCCAAAGAGGTTAAACTTCTCAGCTGGCTCCTTCATTTTCGTGAATTTTTCAACTGATGCTTTTTGCTGGGAACAGATAAATCCCGAAACTGATT
>JAOBRG010085886.1:0-20467 GCA_027574985.1 Umimayanthus nakama | reverse complement strand
GGCGTTTGAATTAGCGTGAACTTTGTTCTCACTTCTGGGTTCTTTCAGAAGATTGCCTCTACCAACCACTCTGGCTTTATGATGCCAGCCTGGAGGCTTCTGCAGTGAAAAATGGCTCGTAAACACTTATAAACAAAATACCTACCAGAAATGAGCTTTCGTGAGTAGCTTGCTAAACAGATCACGCAAGCGACTGCTGACGTTACGAAAAAGGTTGAGCCCTGGTTGTACCGAAACAGCGGAATTTCTTTTGAAAGCTTGTTTTGCTGCATGAGAGACCTGTTGTATTTTTATTGTTCGATTTACTGTTAAAAAGCCCGGTTGTAAAAGGGTTTTTATAACATGACTGAAACAAAAACAGCTTTTAAGACCTGGACCCGGTTGCTCGAAGGTGAGTTAGCGGAAATTAATTAGAGTTAAATATTTAACTCACATGTGAGTTTACCTCAGTATCTACACTGTACGCTGTTTATACAATATAGTTTTTGTTGTGTTGCCATAAATGTTTTGATAGTCGAGCTGTTGCAATTATGCGGTTTGTGCCCTTCGAGCAGACATTTCCTTTGGAAATTTTTGGCTTTTATATGAGTGAATGTCAGTAAATGAACTAGACATGATCACGAAAATCGCGGACACAGCTCAAAATGTCGATTCGCTCATTTTTTCTTTGTTGTGGGAACTCTAAAATAACTACACATGGAAATAATGCCGGTTTATTCAGATATTTATTGGTTTCAGAAAAAAACTACATAAACCGTTAAATGAGTTTTATTATGTATAAACATTTGATCTTAAGTCCTTTTTGAATAATTAGTTCATCCGGGACTCCTACGAGTCTTTGCACAAGCTCAGTGTCATCGCCCTGACCACAGTTATTTAGTACCCCCCCCCCAAAAAAAAAAACCAAATCCGTGTGGCACGTCAAAATATATTAGAAATTACATTCGAATAAAAAGATCTAAGGCTTAGCTCACTTTTTGCTGCGTAGTTTGATGGGAGTTTAATATTTATACTACAACGGTTTGTCAAAGTTGGCAACATTTCATACTCTGCCATACTGAAATAGGGCGTTCAGTCTGCCTCACGCAATGAGCTTGTTCGTTTGTACGTAATTTCATTAAAACTGACTCTTGTAAAAAGTGCTTTTGTCACTCGATGTGTTATTGATAAATAAACACTGTTTCAGTGTCTTTTTTCGGCTCACCTTTTTAGCCCTCCGTGGCCGCTGCATATGACACCATCTCGATGGTTAATCGCATTGATTTATCTTTCAATTCGTTTTGATATACATTCATTAAAACTATTTCTTTATTAATCTGTACTGGAACTGAACTATGACATTCTCCCAGAAGGCATTTTAAAAACATCGCGCGCATACAGCTATTTCAAAAAAAGGTTGTCATAGTCAATAGTCGATACCGGAACCGAAAGGAACTTTGGATACACTCATAATGAGTGGTATTGCGCCAACAAAGGTTGTTACTGCATTGCCTTGGCATTATATGATGAACCTGCATTCCATATTTTGCAAAGTCAATGTTAACAGTAGTGATTATTTGTGCTGCTTGAATCCCACAGTTCCTTTCGGTTCCAGTATTGGACTATTGACTATGACAACCTTTTTTGAAATGGCTGTATATAGCTGTATATACACTACTGCAAAGCTTGTTGTCTGTCATGCATGGCATGTTATCACGCACTTTCATTAGTTGCGGAGTCTGCTATGAAGATATTCATCATAATATGAAAATCAATTTCTCTGAATTGAAAAAGTAAATGGGGCGCTTTTTTTCTAGGCTACCCTTTTCTCTAATATCAAATACTTAAACCACCTTCAAAATCAATTTGAGTGTTAAAAACAGTGGTCAGTGTCCCGTCGGCGGTCGAAAGTTATTTATATCTAGAGCGATAACAGGAAAAGGGCCTTGCGCGAGCAAACTTGTGTCTAGCTACGTTAGGCTGCCGCGCCAGTGCACCCTTTCCCTGTTGATGCGCTTCAGTTTGAGGGCTCCGCTACTTGAAAGGCCCCCTTTTACAGCGCTAGCCTCTTACTGTAAACCTGAGACCCTGCAAGTTAGCCACCCTCGGCCCCTTCTTGGCCTAATTCAGGCCACGAACTCGCGAGCCCTCCTTTTCCCACCCTTAACATCTCAGCTGTTCACCTTTAATATGTATCGCACAATCAGAAACGCGCGTAGCATTTCTCCGGAAAAACGGCTGTTATTATGAACACAACTCAATTCTTAAACTAAACGCAAGCAGTTGGGCTCTGACTCACCTTCACTGAGTGTCTGGACAGCGGGCGGAGCACTAAGTGTAAGCCTGTAGCCAACCTGGAAACTCTCTTAACCCTATCTTATCTGGAACAGGGATGATGAGGACAAGGGCAGGTGGCGCACCCAGGCATTGGCTGTCAAGAAGATTAAGCTGTGCCAGACCAAACCTGAAACGAAGTGAAACAAACCCAACGTTACAGTTGCAAAGTCACATGTCTGGCCATCATCATAATGTAAGTTGACCTATCAACAATCAAGAGCGACAACAGGAAAAGGGGCTTGCCACGAGCGAACTTGTGTCTAGCTACGTTAGGCTGCCGGTGCACCCATTTCCTGTTGATGCGCTTCATATATAGCTGGATCGTAGAAATAGTACCCCGGTTTTAGCAGTTTATTAAAAATACAGAAAAACCCGATCTTTTTTGTTTTTGCATAACATTCTGTTCGATTCCCCTCGTTTTTTATTAAGTGACGTTGATTTCACATTGACTGTGGGTAAAAAAAGACTGTCTAACACTTGCTTTTTGGATAGTAGATATGACGTGGCGAATTGGAGAAGCGAAGGTCAAAAATGCCAACTCGAAAAATGTAAAGCGACACAATTCAAATCAAAAAATTAAAAATTTTTACCGACTATACAAAACGTGAAACAAACGAGTAACAGGAAAGGAGAAAATAACCGCGAATTTTGCAATCAGACTAAAAACTTCAGTCAACTGTTCCCCCCCATCCCCCCCCCCCTCCTCGGAGAAGATAGAAATAAGATGGGATAACCTGGATTTTACTAACGCGAACCTTTTTTACAAATATTGATAAGTATGTAAAGCTTTCCATCCCCCTTCTATAAAGAACGTCTAAGATTTTCAATTTGTGAAAACTTGTAGAAGTTTGAACTCTCTGGATACCACTATTGTATTAAAGTTAACGTACGGAAGTACAAAAAATGTGAATTCCCCACTCTACAATTCTCATAGTAGTATTGTTAAACTTAATAGCTCGCTGAACATGAGCAAATTTGTTTTGCAAACGGTCGTTTTCATCTCTGTTCAAGTTCTTCCATGGTTATGCCAAGGACCAAGCACAGTTTTATCGCAAGAAGGGCGAATTCTCTGTCTACGAGACCGTGTAACAGCTGTGATGGGGTAGTGTAGTCGTAGTGAATAGTAAATTCCTGTTTATGAGGTCCTACGTTCGACACTCGTCATGCCAACCTTTCTTCGGGTTTTTTAACTTCTATTTATTCGAGTCTGAGTTTGAGTAATGTCACAGTTCTAATAAGCGTCCGCCATCTTGAAGTGGGCGTAGAAAAAAAAAGTCACCCGTAGAGGTGAAAGAAAAGTTTCCTTTTTTGCAGCTTCGATCACGCTAATCTCTGTTAGCGGTTTATGTGATTTTTCTCTTAAACCAGTAAATATCTGAATAAATCAGCATTACTTGCGTGTGTGTTATAGTAGCACCTACCAACGGAAAAAATATGAGCGAATCGACATTTTGAGCTGTGTCCGCGATTTTCGTGATCATATCTGGTCTTTACTGACATTCACTCTTAAGTCCGAGTTTTGTGAGTATAGAAGACACTCGCCTGGCTTGGTTGTACAGAAATACTAGCACGGTTCTACCATAAAACATACTTCATACAACTGTCATTAACCAGATGCAAGAATAATAATAACTGCGTTTTGAATACAAATGGGAAATCGACGTTACATATATATAGAGGTTTAATATTCAATATGTACAATTCAGATCCAAACTTCAACTCTTCCAGGCATACTCCGGGTGTTTTGCCATGCCGATATAGCAGTATTGACAAAGCTGATGGGTGAAATGGGCGCACGTTGATTGTGTTTGTCCGGCGTAATTGCGAATGTAAAATACCGAGGCCATTTCGTCTTCCGAAATTTTTGTTCGACAGAGTTATTTAAAAAAAATAAACTGTTGACTTGACCTTCTTGACGTGTTGGCTGTGCTTTTAATGCGATTCCTTGCGTACTTTGCTTCCTTATATTCATAACAAGTGAAAAGCAGGCAGCTCTCACATCAATGGCATCCATGTCGGATCAGTCGACTAACTTTAACTCGCTCTAAATTTCGAATCATTAACTTTAGAAATTATTTTTCACCCTATAACGAATTGCAGATAATGTACCTTTCACTTACCACTTTTTTCAGATATCACAGGACGCTTCGTCTTCTTTTTGCGTAGCAGTTCTTTACAAGCACTGCGAATTTTGTAGCTAAATGTCATTTCACCTGGGGCAAACTGTACAAAATAGCTATTATAAGTACCTCCACCTTGACAAAATAAAAACAGATCGTCTCTCCACGGGCGGTTCGTTTACGGCCAAATACATTCCAAATCAATTCAAACCAAACGCGATGAAAATTGTCACAGATTTTAGTATCACATAGGATGAAAATTGTCACAAATTTTAGTTGCTAGAAGTTAAAATTTGGCCACGCCTCAGAATCCTTGCCAAGATGCTGGCTGTTTTTGCACTTGGTGTGTAAGCAAAATTCAAGTCGACTTCAGTTTTGCTCCGCAAAAAATCCAGTGGAAACAATCCAATGTAATTATCGCTGTTATATGGTACAGTTGGAGCATGAAACTACAGTAACGAAGCGCATTTGCATCTGAAATTTCAATTAATGCTAAGAATTCAAAGCTGCAAGCCCAGAAAAACCAGCTTGAACACAGCTTACGGACCAAAAAACAAAGAAACTCAATAGAGACATAACAACCTTTTGCGTGTCCGCTTGTTAAAGTTGTTTAATGGTGTCATGCACGCATGGGTACATTGTGCGTCCAGGCGAGTATTTCTCACAGCAAGGCGCGGCCACACGATGCAACATTGCATGCAACGTAGCATGCAATGGGATAGTTGCACCATGTGGCCGCCTCTAAAACAGTTGCACGCAACGTGACTTGCAACGTTTCTCGAGAGATTCCCTTTCTACTTATGTAATGTTGTCTGCAACGACTTCACAGTGTGTCCACCTCTTGAAACAAGCCTTGCGAAAGATCACGCAATTTATCAGATTATCAGCCAATCCCGTTTTACTCACAAGATGAGAACCCGCTGGCCACCAAAACAGCTGTGAAAAACTGGCGGCGAATCCGCTTACTTCCCGTGTGACTTGGAATTTTGCGGAGGAATTGACATTGATTGACTTTTATAAAGATAAGCAATTTATAAGTATTGTGTAAAAACAGGTTTGATTTAAAATCTTTATTCATAATCTATATTCATATGTTCTATTCGATGCAAAAACATAAAAGCATAAAGTATACTGTGTGCGATGTTGCAAAGAGTGGCAACACGAAATTGACACAATAGTGCACAACGTTGCATGTAATGTTTGCATTGGTGTGGCCGCGCCTTATTACTCATTGCAACCTTTTACAAGTGAAGGCAAAAACTCCCAACGTCAGTTTAAAACTACTCATCGTCCTGATCTGGGCGTTCAGCACAGCTTTATTAATAACTATCGGTTAAGTTTCAAAACTGTTAATCAGCTTTCCGTAGTCAATTTGACCTGCAAGTGTGAAGCTTGTTTTAAAATTATTTTTAAAAAACTTAATAAAAATCACTGAATTTTATTTGGTTCGTGTGGTTCCAGGGAACACACGTATGCGGTGAAACGGCTAAGCAAAAGTTCTTAGCTAGGCTCATACTTTGGCCTAGCTTAGACATCGTGCTTTCATCGCACCGAACTCAAATACTTCGATTTGGCGCGCTAAAAGTATGCTGAAAACTCGATGTATAAATTGACACATTGATTAAGCACTGTGCCAGAACTAGGCGCGGTAAACTTGAGCGTGGAGAACGGTAAAAGCGCGGTTCAATTTAGACAACATTCCAACGCTACACTCATTACCGAACTTAATCGTAAGACAATCAAATGGGTGCAGTGTCTAAATTGCGACTGTGCTCTGACTGTGCCAGATACCGCGCCAAATGGAAAGAGTTCGGTGCGGTGAAAGCACGATGTCTAAACTAGGCCTTAGCTCAGCAAAACTCAAACTCTAGTGTAAACATTCTCTCTTAAACTCTCTCTCTCTGTCTCTATCTACCTGTCTCTTTCTATCAATCTGTCTGTCTGTCTTCACTCTGTAATTGAACGAAACCATATCAACAGACATACTGAGAAATTTACGTAAATTATATATGAAATAATACAAAAAATAATTAGCGACCGTTCTCTTTTTCCAGCACCTGTTCCATTTCACGTAAGCTCTTTTTTTTCTTACCAAACAAGGCATGGATTGCAGTAAACTGGCTACTAGTAAAACCGTTTCTTGTACGTTCACAGTTGTGCCACATGCTGATGCTATAGTCAGCAGTCGTGCCATGGCCTTGTTCCAGAGATCGAGTGGCTACCTCGGAGACTGCGAAGCTACTTTAAGTGTATAAGTGCGAGCGCGCGCGTGTGTGTGCGTGTGTGTGGGAGGGGGTGATGGTGATTAGTTAACTCAAAAATGGAGGGTTGAAGACATTTTTCTTGAGCAACTTTTTACTATTATCAAAAAGTAGCCCCCCTTCCCTCGAGCCCTTCCTCCTCTCCACGAGCCCCGTAGTTAAGATAGCTTATGTTTAAAGTCAGCCTCCTAACTTTCTGCTCCTGTGTGCCGTTATACTATTGGAGCGATGACTTGGCCTGAGGTATCCGTGCCCTTTCAAACTGGTTCTTCACACAACCAACTCGAAGGCCAAACAGTCTACCGCTGGATGGGCATTCTCTATCTGTGCTCTAAAACTATGGAATGATCTCCCCCTCTTGACCAGGGTAGCTAGTGGTAGCATCCGTACTTTCAAGAGACGGACTTAGCCTTTCCTTTAAAAAAAAATTGTGGTATTTTTTCGTTCTACGTTCTATACATCACCATATGATTTGAAACAGTGTCGTTGAAGGCCTTCAGATTCCGGTACTTAAAATACTTGCCTCCTTTAACCCTTCATATCATAGGGCGCCTAGGCGTCACCTACAAGCCATGAGTACCTTGACTTTAAACCAAAAACATAGTTGCTTGTTTCTAAGAACACAGTATATGGGATCTAACGCTACCTAATAATAGTTTTAAAGGCTTTTGTGAAAGTAGCTTCTAAAGATTTTTTAAGCAAGAGACATTACATAATTGCAAACTGTCATTATGGAAATCAACTGTATGAAAACACCCTAAGTTTTTTAAAAAGAATAAACTGTTATTGAATGTCGAAGCGAAGGGGCTAATTTCCCTTTCGTAAACGGTGTTTGCCATTTGGAACAGTCGTTGCCATTTCCAGTAACAGCCGATGCCGCTTGTACTATACATACAGCAAAAAGAATGTGAACGGCACCGATCAGGTTGTTGGCATAGTGGTAGTGTTTAAAACTAGATGCTAGCGATCATGGGCTCCAAACAAGGTAATTCTTTTTTTCTACTTTTTGGTTTTGATTTCTTCTTTTTTTCTTTTAAGCTTCCTCTTTTAGAACTAGTGTTAGTTTGGATTAGGGTCAGGGTCAGGGTTAGTATTAGTTGTTTTTGTTATTCCGTTGTCAAGACGTTGTTATCTTCATGAAAACGACAACAGACTATTGTTCGACATGTTCCAAATGGAAAGGGAAAATTTCTGCGGAGGGATCGGTTGCCCGTTCTCCCGAGCCAGTTGCTCCTGTTTAATCGCTCGACGAAAATTAAAATCACCCCTTAACATCCTATTCTGGCAGGGGGGGGGGGGGCTGACCAGAAGGCTATTGACACTAGCGTAACCTCCGGGTTTCAAGTCAGCGCTTAAAACCGCACTGCCTGTCTTTAATTTAATATGTTTGAAGATTACCTGATGAACTATCCGTGAAACTCGAATCACTACGAAATTTCAATGCTATTTACTTTAAGTAAAATATGGGTAGTTTATATCACAAGGATCATGGCAACCACCATCGTCATCTTCATTATTTGAAAAAAATAGTCATCATTTTATTTTGCTATTAGTTTAACCCTATTTCGCCTGGGCTTTTTTTGGGTGGTTAAATCTGAGGGGGCGGAAAGTGCCCGCAGCCCATAACTCTAAAACTATTAATGATAAGGAAATGAAATTTGGCGAGGTAGTAGAGAATCATTAACTAATTAATTTGGTCTTGTTTAATTGGCGTATGATGTCATCAATACGTCATAATGACGTCATAACTGCCAAAATTTCCGATTTAAGGAAGTTCTCGAACGTTGAAATCGGCGCGGGAACTTTCCGCCCCGACCCCCTCCCCAGGGGGAAGAGGGTTAAAAAGAACTAATGTCGATGTTCATGCGCAATATTGGAAAACGTTTTCAAGTGCATGAAGTACAAAACATATAAAAACATTGCTTTTTCGATCTATAGTACATTTGACATTTCTTTCCAGTGTCTACTTGCATATTCCAGTCTGTATCAAAACTCTTTAGAAATAATGGAAGAGCTTGTTGTAGTTGATAAGGGCTTTCATTTGTCAGCATTAGTTCTTATGCTCATATTTGATTAGTTCAAGCAAGTCTTGCTGAAGTAAAAGGTCTTGGTCGAGGCTTTGCTGGCAACATCGGCATAGCGGCGAATAGAGTAAATCATATATTGTTAGATTAAAGTTTAGCGCGTTGGTAGCGCAAGTCTATACATCTAGGAGCATGTAGCTACCAAATTAGTTACACATAGCATAGCTGCAAAACAAAGTAAATCTTTGACAGATACTGTTTAATCAAAATGTTCGCCGTGGTAAAAGATAACAATCAGAGGTAAAGGAACTCGAGCACTAAGAATGTAACTTTATAAGTTATTACTACACAGGAGGTAGCGGTGCCGGGAAGTGCATTTGAGGCTTACATTACGGCCACATTGCTAACCACACTGCTGTCCACACTGTCACAGTTGCCTCCACAATTGTCACTAGTGTGACATCGATGGTAGTGACAGTAGTGGCATTGGTAGCACTGTTACAGCCACAGTAAAAGGGTTATTATATCAGCAAAGTTACTGACAACGAAAAAATCACACCGCTATAATGGGCAAATATGATTCTCATTGAGCAAAATAATACTTTTTGGGTAACGTTGGACCTACTTGAGCAAATTATTTGTATTTGGACAAAATGGTTGTAATTGGGACAAATTGGTTCTGGACGGGAAAAATGGTTTTAATTGGGCAGAATTGGTACTAATTTCCGCAATATGGTTCTATTTTGGGCAAAATTGGTTCTATTTGGACAAATTGGTTGTAAATGGGAAAAGGTTCTATTTGGGCAATTTGGTCGTATTTGGCAAAAATTGTTCTATTTGGGCAAAATGGTTGTATTTTGACAGAATTAGTTCTATTTGAGCAAAATGGTTGTATTACAACTATTTTGCCCAAATACAACCATTTTTGCTCAAGTACAACCATTTTACCCAAAGACAACCATTTTGCCCAAATACAACCATTTTTCCCAAATACCAATATTTTTGCACAAATACAACCATTTTGCCAAAATACAACCATTTTTATCCAAATACAACCATTCTTCCCAAATACAGCCATTTTGCCCAAATACATCGATTTTTGCCCCAATACAACCATTTTTGCCCAAATAAAATTAGTTTTCCGTATACAACCATTTTGCCCAAATACAAACATTTTTGTACAAATACAACCATTTTGCCCAAATAAAATTAGTTTTCCCATGTACAACCATTTTGCCCAAAGACAAACATTTTTGCACAAATACAACCGACAAGTGTCCCCCAAACATTTGTAAAATTATGAAGAGTTAGTAAGAAAAAATGTCTTCAGCCCCGAATTACCCCTCACTAATGAATCCTCCCCCCCCCCTCCCAATCTCAAAGTTGCTCCGCAGTCCGTGCTAAATACAGGATTAGAGTAAATGTGTAATGTCTTCTAGGGGGGGGGGAGGGGGGTTGTGTTTTTAGTTTTTAACCAGTAAAAGCTTTTGGGCTAACACATTGAACAAAACAATGTGCAAGGTCACGGTTCGTCCAACATAAAACAAATCAGCTTTGTACACTCCCTTTGAAAACTGTTGAGCTTCCTAACCAGTTCGCCCTATCAGCTATGTTTTGATAGACGAGTTATTGATACTCAGTTCAAAATGCACAAATACTGTTCAAGACAACATTTTTCTTTGAAGTTACTTACTTGATAGTAAACACGGATCTTGACTTCAACTAAATACGAGTGACCACGAATGGGGGACCGGGGAAGAAGGGACAAGTGTCCCCCAAACATTTGTAAAATTATGAAGAGTTAGTAAGAAAAAATGTCTTTAGCCCCGAATTACCCCCTCACTAATGAACCCTCCCCCCCCCTCCCAATCTCAAAGTTGCTCCGCAGTCCGTGCTGAGTACAGGATTAGAGTAAATGTTTTTAGGCCATCTTGACAACTCCAACTTCGGTTCTTTGCACTCGAAATTCAGATGTATTTCTTTTTGAGTTTTATCATATGAGCAACACATAAAACTATGAAGCGCCTCAAAGGCTGAGCGCTATTAAATTAAGGATGTATATGGTCTGACCCGTCTCTTTTATGTGGAACTTCCGGTCTAAATTTTGAGGATTTTGAGGTGAAGTGCTTGTCCGTGCTCAGTTTCGTACACGAAATTCGAAAATGCCTATGGACAGTGCAAAGGTGCCTCACATCGTGATTTCAAGCACCTCGAAACTCATTTTCATTTCGTTTTGATCGGGAACACATATTCACGCAAAGCCTGACTTTCCTAAAACTTATTTAAACCAATGATGACAAACAAAAATATATTGCTTCACCAACATTGGACGAAGCCTTGTGCAAACTAGCTAATGGGAAAAGTCTGCATCCCAACTTCATACCAGGCCCGTCTGGGTATTTTTCAAAATGGCGGTATGTTCTGGTTCTAGGAGCTTTTTTTACCTCGGCATTCTTACAAAAGGAGTTCATTAATAAATAAGTGTGTCTTCAGCTAACTATGCGTTGGCTTGATATCTTAAAAACTTTGCCGGTTCTTTTAATGGAGTTCATTGCTTGTTCTATCACGCTTAAGAATATCTTATCGGCATAGAAAAGTCAATGATGGATTGTCAATCAAAGCCAGAATGATAGAGTGAGAGCGCGTTTCCGCGCCGTCAAGTACTACTCATGAATGGAGACGTCAGCCAACTCGGCCGGTCGATTTATAGAAATATGGACCTTTCTCCCGCAAGACAAGTAACGTAGTTGTTTAGGAAAACACTTTGTACGAATTTTCATGTATCTTTTTGTACACAAGCTTTGTCAGTGGATAGGCTACAGCATGCCTGACTAGAGCTGAAATTGTGCGCGGAAAATCTGGATATTATATAATCACTCAATTTTGATCACCCTGGCGCCTTAATGACGCGCAGGTATTGTGCGAGTCTTCACTTGCGTGCAATATTGGTCCATAACTATAGTTTTACATCATACTCTAAATCTAATGGCCTCTTCCGTGCTCTTCTACGCGACAATTGGCAGAAAAAATTTTATCATTCACTTAAAGTTTGTACAGGAAATCTAGTTAGCAAAGCTAGTTAATAGAGTCCTGTAAACACTTAAACAAGTGAGTACGTGAGTTTACATGTATACGTGCAGTGCTGCACATAGCTGAAAGGCTTACAAAAAAGAATTTTTACGGTAGAGGTAAAAAGAACAAACATTCGATTTACGTGTTTATAAATGGTTTTAAGAGCAGAAAAGGAAATTGTTTTTCTTTCTTTCCTTTTTTAAAATAATACACTTTATAAGAATACTAAGGCTGAAATTGGCCAAATTCTAAGAATATGTTAAGGATAATGCTGAGGCAGAAATTAATTTTGCATGTTTGGAAAAAAAATCACATAATTGATTACATGTATTGTAAGTTACCCTGGGTACCAGAGGTCGGACTGCGCGTGCGAGCGTCGAGCGTCTGTGAGGGCTAGAGCGAAACGAAGGGCAGCTCGCTCTCGCTGTTAAAATACGCCATTGAAGAAGCGAGACGACCTCTGGTACCCAGGGTAATTGTAAGTGCACTCTAATCCCAAATGGCAAAGCCACCAGAGTTAAAAGTAAATAAGAAAACAGAACCAGCCATGTCAGCCTTTTCGATACAACTTTAAAAACGGAAATTCCATGTCACCGATATTCCCGAAACTAACAAAATTCGTAAGAATATTAAAACATCCAGCCTTGGTCCGAAAAATAATATTCTCATTTAAAAAAGATAATATTCCGCGTACTGGGAGTGGTACGGTCTTCAATGAACGTGCCCCAATTATCCGAAATGAGCCATGCTTTTAGCTCTTGGTACTTGTTGGTTTTTTCCCGTGGTGACCTTAGTAAATGAATTATTCTGGTAAGTTCCTGACAAAACTCTTGCGCTCGTTTGAAGTGTTGAGGTAATGGTTGCATTACTGAGCAGATAATATTTTTCTTCAAAGTTGCAAATTAGGCCAGGTAAAGTCGATACAGAGATCAGTTTGCCTGATAAGTCTATATTCCATTATACTTTCAAGCACGTAATCTGCCGTTGCAGCCAGTGTCACAGCACCGCTTCGGACGGATGAACCCCCTAAAAGCATTCGCTGAAGCTTTTAGATTTTGTCTCAAATCTTACCAAAGGTACCATGGTCTAGTAAAGCATTTGTAGTTGGATGTATTTTAAGAGTTTCCGACAGTTTTAACCAAGTAAACGGATGAAAAACTCCGTTTATTCCCCTCTGCCCGCTTCATTCAGTGATTCATTTCTTCTCTGCCTTAAACTGTCACTCCCAAAACCTGCAAGAGGAGCCTGTACGCATGGACAATTGTGGTACTTACCCAAGCTCCATTAACGATTTTGCAATGATCTGCAACGCCGGCTTGCAGAGTGTTTCAGCTGTTTTCCCGGATACTCCGCTTGACCTTTGCCACAGCTGATATTGGCACGTGCCTTTCTCACCCGATCTGTAAACATTTTAGCACAGTATGACGTCACTTTGATTTTCCATGGCCTTATAAAAGCACTGCAGGTGAACGTGCGATTGGAAACGTGTAGGCTCAAGTACAATTGGAAGAAAAGTTCGAGCAAGCAGTTCGAAAAAAATGGCACGAAACAAAGCACTTCTGTTGTCCTTTGTAGCAGCGATTTTCTTTGCAGTGGCAGTTGAAAACAAGGTGGGTTTAACGAAAAATTTGACATTGCTTTATTGACCCAAAATTTGTAGATTTTATAAGTTATCTTGCAAGCTTTTCAACGATTACACGCTTTTCTTAATAAGAACCAGTAACTTTCGGTTCAGCCTGGGCTGTTCTTAAATTTTTGGCGATTTCAGCCTCAAATTGTTCTTACATTGTTCCTATTTTCTGGTAATTCTACTCGGAACAATAAAACGAAGCTAAGTAATACATGTTTGCAATTATTTCATTCTGCTGTACTGATGCGAAAAAGTTTGACACTGTCTATAGTATTGTCCGCGAACATCACGAGCTTGCTTATCACTCTTCCAGCGCTCGATGACCCAGCTATTCTAACAGATCTTTTACACATTTACATCTCATTCTGTGTACAAGAACTAAATAAACTTTCTTAAATTTTTCTGATTAAAATTTCAGCCTAGTGGTTGTTCTTAGCTTTTTCTTAACTTTTGGGCAAATCTCAGCCAGGGTGTTCTTATAAAGTTTGTTCTTATAAAGAAAAAGGTGTGTATTCCTTGAAAGCAGCAGAATATTCGTCGAGATAAAAAATTTGCTGATCAAACAGCTTTCTATAGTAACTTACAACTCGCTTCTTGTCATATATATTTTTACAGGTTTTAAAATTCAGTTTGTAACTGGAAGAGATTTTAAGAAAAACTAGTATTATTACTGTGAGCGAGCGCTCTAGAGCGACACAAAACGCGAGAACACTTTCACACGGATGCAAGCGAATTTGGCAATATTTATTTACACTACGGCCACGAGTAGGAATCCAATTTTGGAAAGCACACAAGCTTTGAAAACTCAAACATTATAAGCAACGTTCTCCAAACCTACAATGTCCATGTGTTCCAAACTGAAAGCAAAAACTATAAAAATTAACGAAAAAATCTTTAAAGCGAAAACGCACTGTATAAAAACAACGGAAACGTACTCTAATAAAACATTGGGAATAAGCACGTCCTGTCTGTCCATGGCACAGAGAGGAACTGTCGCCGAAGCAAGCTACCTTGTCTACGAAAGAACGCTACTATAAACATTTTATATAATTTATGCACAGCATGTAAGGAGTGTCCATCGCCCGAATGACATGTGCAGTAGTAAACACATATACATTGTGCAATAACCAGAATGCGACTATTCTGGAAGCACTAAACACAAAGCGTTCGGTGTTCGAATGGTCAAGAAATACTAGTGTAATGTAAGAACGTAACTCTTAGGATTTTCCCAACTAACAAGAGTATCAAAACTATATACTTTACGGCTAAACTGTAAACTTCTGCAAAAGATATGCAAAACAAAGCAAATAGTACTCTACCAAGTGTCAACTGGTTGCAACACCGTCTTAACGGAATTATGTACGCATGATAAAGCCATCACCTATGGCGAATTAGGTTAGCACCAGCCTACGCAGCGCGTGACTCAAAAACGCTTGAAAATTACAGATGCAACAGCCCTTTTTAATTTTGTAGCGATCAGAAAGTTCTGCAACATACAAGAAACAATTTAAATTTAAACAACAGAAACAGTACACGGTATAAGTGACCCAGTCACATTACTATTACTGTTATTATTTTTATTACTATTGTTATTATTATTATTATTATTATTATAGTTATCATTATTATTTTTATTGTTATTATTTGTAGTATTAATATTATTATTATTGTTGTTGTTATTTTTATTTATATTATTATTGTTATTATCATCATCGTTATCGTCATTTTTATTATTATTATTATTATTAATATTATTATTATTATTACTATTACAATTTTTGTTATCAGTATCAGTATTTATTGGCTCAAGTATACACTGTGGCTGCATGCCATATTAACGGCGCAATTAAACTTTCAGCATTTTGTAATAACGCTCTTGAACGCAAATAAGACTTTTGCAGCGAAAGGTCGCATGGTGCAAAATTCGACATACTGGGCAGTAAAAGAATGTAACAAGTCACAACTGGGAAAAAAAAAGAAAGAAAATTCACACTTTCTAGTTATTTGTGTTTTGTTTTGAGGTCTGGCACATTCTTTTGCGTTCCAGTTTGGCGTGAATTCTTTCATGTGACCTGTAGCTGCAAGAGATCTCTTCTGACACACTTTTGCGGAATTTTGTAATAACGCGAGTACGGCGACTGCAAAAATGTATTTCGAACAACATCTTGTTTATCCGTTAACAATTCGTTTTCCCGGCGGCCCCTAAATGAAATGACACGACGAACCGGAACATATCCGTGTTTTGTGCAGATTTTCTTGTTCTATTCAAATTTCCTTGTTCTATTCAAGTAACAGGTATGCATGGCCTTTTTCATTGATGATCAGTGGGTTCGTGAAATTGAACTCCACCTTTTTTCTTTTTTGAAACATTTGAGTTTCTTTGAAAAGCTGTAATTAGCTTTTGCAACTCATTAAGGACTTTAAGCAACTTTTTTAACTCGCTAAGTATTGGGATAAGCCTTTTTAGTAAATAAAAATTTTACTAAATAGAGCATTTAATTTGTAACTCATTCCTATATTTTTGTAATAACTACAGGCAGCCGCAAAGCATCCATGTATTGAGGACCGGGTGAGTATATTTAGTGATACGCAATACTTACAATAGGGTTTCCTAGCTTGGCTGTAAGTCTATATCACATCTGCGTTAGGTACAATCATGGTCAATAATGTTGGGACGGGCCCCCTCCCCCCGCAACAATGTCGAACAAACGCTATTAAACCGACAAGAAAAAAAGACTTTTTGTGTGCAGTCAAAGTTTGCAACATTGAAAAGGGGGCAGGGGAAATCAAAGAATTGTTTTTATAACGCTTGATCGTTTTCATTATTCTAAAACTGTTTTAAGATTAGAAAGTTTGGTTTTTCGTCTCTCATTATGACTTCGTCCCAGCGACTATTGACCATGATTGTAGGTAAGTTTCACATTTAATTCCAACTGTGGATACCTGCGAAGTAGCTCTTAAGCTAAGTGTTTTCCACGTAAATAAACTTTCTATCTTAAACTATCTTTTCTGCAATGTTGTTATCTCAGTACAAAAACAGTATTTACATCATGAGTTTCATGTAACGTCTGCTGACTGTAACAGTTTCTTAATGACCTTAGACGTTTTACGTTTATAGATAACAACACTGGAAAGCACAGTTGGTACACTGAGCAGTTTGCTGCATTCTCAAACAAATGTGGTCAAAACTCTCACAAACGATCTCCACAAAGCCAAGAGCGACTTTGCGGCCGCTGACAAACAGCTGAACGACAAACTGGCGAATAACACACAAGATATTTCTGGCGTCAATACAAAAGTCAACCAAGCTCTGGCAAAAGCAGGTGATATGTTTATTCATTCAACTTCATCTAAAATACGGTTGAAATTGTTCTCGTTTTAAACAAGAGTCAGGCAAGGGGACTTATTTTTTGCAGGTTTCCAAAAACGTAGTCTTACGAGGGGGATCTACAACGACAAAAAAGGCAAAATACATGGGGTTTTTTAATTTAAGTAATTAATCTGGTTTGTTTGCTAATCGCTTCCCACCATTGAACAGATCGAAATTACGAGTTCACGCATAAAGATTAAAACAATTGTTTTTAACAACACATAGTGACATCAGGATTGTGCGCGCAAAGCATTGTTGGATTGATATTTCGGTAAACAGCACGCATTGACCTCAGAAAATTCACTATTGGAGAGCTCAAATGATCACAGAAATGTTTTGTTTCTCCCTTTCTCTCTCACCACATTGTTCCAGTCACGGCCGTAGCGATTTTATGCTTTGTTTGTCCAAAATTCAATCCCTAAATGATTTGCGCGGAATGGTCAACATCTATTTTAGACTTTGTGCGGCGTCCTATCACACAGTCTGTTAACGATTTCTAATAGGCTAGCAGTACCTGCTTGGCAAAAAAGGGGTTCTAAAAATAATTTTACTTGTGAAAATTGGGTAGCACTTAACGAGATCCGGGCTTTTAAAAGATTGAGTGGAGTTTAACTTATCTATTTTTTTCCCTACAAATCTGCTAGGCAAATGGCCTACTGGTCACTACTGCATTTTCCGGGCCAGCGGTAGCTGCCCATCAGGGTTTACAGCGAGACATGGTCAAATGAGAGCCATCAGTCTGTACGCGGGAAACTCAAACTATATTACCCAGGGTACATTTGGCGACAGCAAGATCCAATGTCATGGCCGTTGCGGTCAATACGGACATTGGACCGGGGAGCTGTACATTTTCGCCTGCTGCAAGTGAGCAGTTTCACTGAGAAGTGGTTTGCAAGGAACTCTATTACATCTGATTAGGTTATTGTTTATAAGCTAACTTGGATAGTAGCAATTGTAGTAGGATTTTTTGATAGCACCGCTGAGTAATCTCTCAGACTACCCTTTATAGTGAAAATAAAATACAAGGAAGATAATGAAAAACTGATATGCAATAAAGTTTGTTTTAGTTGTAAACCGTTGTTATTTGAGAAACATGCACTGACTCTAAAATAGTGAAAATATCTTAGTTCTGCCTGCACGAGTACTCCACCTTCCCAGTTATAGGCTCTGTGGACACAGAGTTTTGTTTTTTGTCCATGAGTTAAAAAACTCGACAAGCTCTTGCAACAAAATCTTACAAAATACAGTTAAACACTCTGAAATAACTTTAATGTTAACTCGATATTAAAGCATTGAGCCTTTAACATTGTTTGAAAACAAAGTTAAAAAATTACTTCTACAATTAGTATTGAATGGTTTAGTATCCGAACATGCTTAAGTAGTGCTAGTTCAATCAGAACCTGTATCTTTAAACCAACTCTTGTAAATTAGACTAGTAAGGAAGCCTAAACCAGCATAAGCCACATGGTTTCATTTTAGGCTTCCTCGCAACCATAAAATTTGTAATAAGCTGTGTTCTGTTATACTTGTAAAATTATCTTGTGGTAAACAAATAAACAAAAAAACAAAAGGTTTATCCCGTTCTATATGTGTTTTGCGCAGAGGTGCACGGGCTTGTGTTATTTTGGGGGGTTTTGTAAGGGAGTAATGTAAGTACGATACTTTCATTGAAAAATTGGATACGACCAAACCAGGCTCGAGCAAATAAATTAAATGAAAAGGGACTTTCTTATGGCCCTGTAACACTATTGCGTATCGTACTAGCGTATGTCAGCGTATATAAAACATCACTCAAACACTGCTTGGCGCTGAGGTACGTAAGGGGAACGTTAGGAACAAGTTGTACACCAGCGTCCGTGGAGCAAGGAGCACCATTAGTGACACGATATTGGGGGATACAAGACACCTTTTCTCACTAACTCTTTATAGTCTGAAAATATGGTGGAAGGGGGGAGAGGGGAAATGGGTGGGGCAATGGCCCCCAGCCTCGCCTGCTCTGCGGTCCCTGTATACGTTTCAAGCACAGTAGCATACACTGGCATACGGTGAGACAGAAACTCGGTACGTATTCGGACGTATAGTGTGAACGCTAGGCCTAAGTATGCATTATTTATACACTGAGTACGCGAGAGTTACGCTAGAGATACGCTATTCAAAGCTCAAGTACATTGATCACATAAGGGTTCATCAACAAGAATTGATATGGTATACTTTTCGCCTCTTGGGTTTGAAGTTTTTAAATAAAATATAATTGCATATCAACTTGCCTGTCGAGTTTGGTTTTTGGAAGTCGTGTCTCACATGCTCATCGTATTGCCTCGTCACGCCGATATGGCAAAGAATTGATGTTCCAAAATGATAAATAACCGCTGAAGGCAGCTCTGACCAACTCCTGGCATCATCCATTGCTGTAAAGTAGCTAAATTTTGGGCGAGTTCTGACCTTTATTAGCCTTCGATCATGCTTTCGACCGTTGGCGTTTCACTGTGCCAGGCACCGAGCGCTATGTCGGATAAGCTGGAAACGAGTCATCTCGCAACGAGCGGGTTCGTGTTTCAATCAGTTTATAAGAAAATAAGAACAAAACGACCTGTTGAGTTTATACGTGTTGCAATATTTTCGATAATATTTTTTGTTAGTCAGGTTTTTCTTCACAAGTAATAAAATTGGGTTTGATGTACCGGTATAGCTTACGTTTGTCGGAGCAAACTGTTACGTCATAAGCTGGCCACACGTGCTTGGCGATACGCGGCTGCTCATTGGTTCAACTCTATGACTACATTGTAAACCAAGTGATGCGTTCGTATGACACAAATTTCAATGACAAGCATTTGCCTTAACAATATTGCAAAGAAGTCTCCGCGGGACGCAAAGCATTTATATGTTCTTTAGCTGGAATAAAATGTTCAAAATAGTTTTGCAAAAAATGTCTTGTTTCGCCTTCTAATACGATTTTTTTTGGTGCTGACGTTAGTTAGTTCAAACAGCTTTATTTTTCTAAGGGATCAAATTACCAGCTGCTCAATTACAATTAGTCGAACGCAAATAATTTAATAAAGGCAGTGTTTACACTCCTTGAGCAAAAAACAAGACACTGTTTCTTGTTTCCCCAAAATAATATCTGAACGGTGTCGTGTCTAAAGTATAGAAGCAAATGGAAGGATATACAGACTGTTTATCTAACGTTTGTATTAATTGCTTGACTATTCTTATTTCGATTTAAAAAAACGTTTACAAGGACCCTTGGCTTCGAAGATCCTCATCATCTCACAATAATTAAGTTCAAAGTTTTTGGTGTTTATGACATTTTCTCGTTAGGAACAATGTTAGTTGCAACCTCTTAACTATTTTACCTACTATAAATCTTCTCCTATCCCCCTATTCACAACAAAATAAGAGAACCGAGCACCCCTTGAAACCAATCATTTGTTTAGCAACTTCGCAGTATAATTTATTAAACATGTTGAACGCTTTGCTCTATAAAGCAATTACAGTATGGTGCCCTGTATCCGGCCACTTAAGAATCTAAAACTTATAACTTTTTTTCCTTATGCATTTGAGTCCTGTGTTCTTTAGGAGCTTTAGCTAGTTAACTTAGCAATATACTGAAAAAATATCGTTCAGGTTTGTTGAATATGCTTTGAAAAAATATTGATTAAGCAGACCTCGGTAGT
>JAOBRG010085775.1:9387-20474 GCA_027574985.1 Umimayanthus nakama | reverse complement strand
TACTACTACTGCCAATACTACTACTACTAGTACTACTAGTACTACTACTTCTACTAGTTTTCTTTCGATGGAGGAGTTGGTAAAAGTGGTTGCTTCACCTTGAAGTTTAAAGCTTAAAACACATTTGTGTATCTAAGAGTTAAACTTTATCAATGAGATAAAACGGGTCTGATAAAGCACACTTTTTGATTTTTTCTTTAATAGAACTCGTGTTGTGCCCCACGCCAACTGATCTGGTATTCGCAGTTGATGCCTCTTCAGACCTCAAGAAGAAAGAATTTGAGGAAGAAAAGAACTTTATAAGCAAAGTTGTCTCTAGTTTTCCTGTTTCTGAGTCCAGTACACAAGTGGGCGTGGTTACATATGGCCAAGGTGCTTCAGCAGACATTACCTTCAGAACCGGAAGTAATAAAAGACGTCTTTCGTCCGCTGTGAACAGGCTCCAAGTACAGCGAAGCGGACATAGAATACACACAGGGTTGACGGTCGCGAGGAGGTTTTTGTTTGGAAGTAGAGGTAATGGCCATCGGCTTAGTTAATTTAAGCAGATTTTCCGATTTTGTTTCATTAGCAAACAAGGTAAAGTCATCTACAAGGGGGCGAGCAGGGGAACTCCAAACTTAGGAATATTACAGAGTCTTACGTTAATGGGGCAGAATGTACTTAACATCGCAATACTGGAATTTATCAATAGCAATCTAATTACAGTAACTTGAAGTCTTTGTAATTGAAAATACAAGCTACCAGTTTGATAGCATCGACCCACTAAACTCTAAAGTTTTCACTGTTGCTTTCTCTTGAAGCATTAACAACTGTACTTGAATACCTATAAATAATTTAATCTTTTTCACTGTTTTAGAAAACAAAAAATTTAGCCCTAGTATAACCTCAAGAATCTGGGATATTTATTAAACTCATCAGAGTAAAATGATTTCGAAATAAAAGAAATGAAATAAGGTTAAATTATTCTTGCCAAGTTTATTCAAACAATTTTGTGCTTGGACATGCTAATTTGATCACAAACAAGCATAAAACCCAACGGTTTAAGATAGAATCTTCCAGTTGCAAATCGGCTTGAAAATGTTTGTGTCACATTAAACTCTACAATTTCAACCGATCGTTGTTCTAATTTCCAGCTGCTGGTCGAAGGAATGGAGTCTCCAGAGTTTTAGTTGTGATTGCAAGTGGCAGTGAGCCAACACAAAGAGATATTCCGAGGCTTCGACGCAGTATCGCGGCGTTGAAAAAGATGGATATTCACGTTGTTGTTTTCGCAATTGGTACAAAAACGGACAAGCAACAGCTGCGGTTTTTGGTGTCAAAAGACAGAGATCTTATTGACGTCGAATCTTTCTCTACTCTAACAGCACACGCGGATAACCTTTACAATATCGTTTGTACAAGCTCAGGTAGGTACCTAAACTGGATGAGTGAGCCTAAAGAAAATTGAAGACTATCAAGGACTAATCTTTTGGTTAACGTTAAGTTTAATAATTACAATATATAGATAAGCTTACAAACCAATCTGTTTAAAGTAAGCTATATGGAACAACAAAAGTGAGTATTTGTCGATGTATCGGTATCCGCTAAAACGGACTGATGTCTGAGCAGTGTACAGTCACAGTTCATAGTTTAACGTAGCAATTATCTCTCAAAAACGGCTTAAACAACGAAAGCCGAGCTCGTTAGAGCAAGCGCGCGAGTCCCTTACGTTCTGGGCGAAGCGATTTAATCGACACAGTTCAAGACAAACCCCGGAGTAGGATTTGGGCTGCATCAGTTTGCAATGAAACTACGATATTGAAAAACTGTTATTGGCTGTGGTAGCTTTGGAAGCTACGGCGGTGCGGTACAGGGGAGGAATCCTACAGCAGTTAAACACCAATGCGTACAGCGCTGTGACAGCGAGGGCGCTGATGGTAGTGTTACGGCGGAGACAGTGACAGCACTGGGACATCAATGGTTATGACACCAATGTGACAACGATGTTTACACTATTGTGGCAGCGATGATAACTGACACTGCTTTGACAGCGGTGACGACTGACAGTGGCTGTGTCAGCGGTGGCAGCTTACACCGCTGTGACAGCAATGTATACATTAGTGTAACAGCGATGGCAGGTGACAGTGCTGTGACAGCGGTGAAAACTGACAGCGCTGTGACAGTGGTGGCAGCTGACAGCGCTGTGCCAGCGATGTGTACATTAGTACGCCAGCACTGTCAGTTGCCACTACTCTCACAGTGATGTTCACATCACTGTCACACCATGGCGCGCATCGCTGTCACACTAAAGTGAACATCGCTGTCACAGCGTTGTCAGTTGACACCGCTATCACAGCGCTGTCGGTGCCACCACTGTAATAGCGCTGTCAGTTGCCACCGTTGTCACACTAGTGTGCACAGTAATGTTACCGCGTAACGTACTACTAACCGTAAAAATAGTATTACATTCATATAAATGCTACACAGGTTAGGCAAATTTAACAATGTAATTGTCAAAATTCCCTTGAACTGTTTCCATCCCTGCTGTGAAATTCTGCGTGTGCAATGGTCCAGCACATATATTTTGATCTACTATATTTGACTACCGCCCATTTTTCATTTGAGAACAGTTTTTTTTTTCATTAAACAAGCTTAATTTGTTCTTATGCACGTGGTATTTTGTTGACCAAATTTCACCCGCAATTTTTGCAGGTTTTTTACTGTAGTGAGGCCTCTCCTGGGAGACGTTTACAGAATGGTTCCAATGCAGTTTTTGTTTAAAGCGAACAGGCTGGACTTCAATGCCTGCAAACAGGAAGCCATTGTCGCTCAGTGGAACTTCAAAATCATACGCATAGTGTTGCTAAGCAACAAACTAGTCCATCAAATACAATTAATAGTGCCCTGAGTTAGAAAAAAAGATATCTCCGTTATAGACCAATAGGCAAAAAATAATTTGCCCTCTTCGGTGTCAGCTGATAACTAATAAATGGTCCAACAATAAGAAAAACAAACAAACAGTAGAGTTTTTTGTACAAAATATTTCACTGATATTTAATCAAGGAAAAAAACTAGTTAGATACAGAAACGAATAGATTTCATTTTGTAATTTTACTAATTTTGTTTTTCCGATTTTAGGAAGAAGAAAATGTCCCTTCCCAGTACAACTTGATTTTATCGTAGACTTTGGACGGTTTGCAACTGCCGAAATCAAAAGAGCCAAATTCCTGATAAATTCGATAGCCAGAGGATTCCATTTTTCCGCCGAGGGAGCTCACGCTTCACTTTTGACCTACGAACGGGATAGCTTGAAGCTCATTCAAGTCTCGACATATCACGGTTTCATGAGAGCAACTGACCAAATATCAACACTCGAAACACGAAGGTTGCCGCTAGCACTCAACCAAACTGCGGAAAGAGCGCTGTCGCTCAGGAGTCTGTCACGTGACACAGCTAACGTTGTGGTGCTTGTTACTGATGGCAGTATTATCCCCACTTCTGGAGACCCTTGGAAAGCGATCTCCAAGGCATCTCAGCTGCTGCAGGAGGCGGGAGTAAAAATTTTGATTGTAGGATTGCGAGGAGCTACAACTTGTAGCAAGCTTTCGTCGTTAGTTCAGAAAAGGAATGATATCTTTCTGGCCGGAAGTTTTGAGGAGCTTAACTCGCACGTGGACGATATCATAGAGACTGTGTGTCGAAGTTCAGGTGAGTGAGTTAGATGTTGCATTTTAATTCTGTTTCTTGATACTGTTACATCTGTATGATAAGATTTCGGAATCCATCCGTTTAACGTATTTATTGTTTCTTGGAGTTGTCCTCATCCTTTCTCCTCAATGTCCTTTTCATTCTCTCATTCTCCTTTTTCAACGGTATTTTTTATCTATGTATTTTCCAAAATGTGTGACGGTAGGTACGTGACAAGAAAATGACTTATACTGTTTTGTGCGTTACTTCATTGCCTCAGATTCCACAACAAGGCAAGTGAACAACTATCTCGTGCAACGTCTTTCAGATCAAGTGATATAGATTTCCAAAGATCGACGTATATGTTTTCAATGTCTTGAAGGTCAATCGAAAGAGAACTACTTGTTGTTTGTATAACGTTTGAACTTCGTCAAAATGACATTGGCAAAAAGAAGGCCAATATCGGGGCTTAATTGACGATTGGGTGGGGATGCGAATATTGTATTCTCAGAAAAACTAGAATTTTTTGTTTTCAGCACCTCCAAGTTGCAACTTGTTGGCAGATTTGGTGTTTGCAATATCAGTCACGGCCGGAAACGAGTCCTCTAATACGGCTATACAACAATCTTTCATTAAAGCAATCGCGAGAACTGTTGATGTTTCAGGAGTCCATAGCAGCCGTCTTGGTTTGATATCATACGGAGACGGAGCCTACTTAAACGTTAGATTCAAAGATCGGTTCAGCCACGCAGAGTTTGAAAGTATTGTTGAAAAACTACCGTTTGAGTCTGGTGCGTCTCAATTTAGTGAGGCGCTTCAACTGGCTGCTTCGTCAATGTTTAGTGAGGCTGCAGAAATGAGATTTGGAATTCCAAAAATACTCTTGATGGTTGTCGATGATGGAAATTTCCATAAGGTAACTTATGATTTAACGTTTAATATATAAAGGCTATATAATACATAATAATACATGTATATGAACGTAATATATAAAGGTGTGGGTGACTGCTAAATGTTTTGGATTGGTTTAGGATGCCACTTTTGGGGATGCACTTCAGTGACACATGTTAAGAAATCCTAATAAGGATCAGCTACTGAACTTTGCAGTTTTCAGTGCTCAACGTGTTAGTATGTGCAACGGAATACCTTTTGTTTTGTTATTGCTTGTCGAGCACATTAAGGTCAACACTGTCCTTGAATCGGTTTTTACCGAATACAACATTATTCTACTACTAAAAAACCTTAGACAACTGCTACTATCTATCTCAGATAAACACATGCATTTACATGACATTGGCCAGAAGACAGGCAAGCATTTGCCCTAAAACTTACTAAATATCCTTTGTGGTGCTGTTGTTTTTACTTTTACAGCCCGTTACAAAAACTGTTTCTCAACTCAAAGCGCTTGGTGTCAGATTAGTCGTCGTTGCAGTTGGTAACAAAGTCGACGTAAGGAATTTGCGTCAACTGGTGCGATCTGACAAGGACGTTGTTCAAGCAAGTTCTTTTGATGAATTGCTTACAAAGTTATCTTCTGTGTTACAACGTTTATGCATAGGAACAAGTGAGTAACACTGACTATATGTTGTTGATGAGAATATCAATGAGGATCTAAAGAAAAAATAGTTTTTCCATTCGTTTTTTTAGTATTCTTTGTTTTCCAAGGGAACGTGAGTAACATAAGAAAGAACTACTTACAAAATTTTATTAAAAATTTTGTTAACATTATCAAGATAACTGTTGAATTGTTTATAGATTACCGGGGATTAATGGGCCCTCAGCTGTTTTCTCTCTCGTGTCATTTTTTGTTTCGACCTCACGAGCGCACATTTTGTTACCTTTCCTAAACTTTTCTGGGAAGTCTTTTGATATCAATTTTCTCACACGTTGCGGCACGTTTCTATGACAACAGCGATTTTTAAGTCTACTTTTTCCCTTTTTTATTAAGAAAAAATAGTGACGTCATCGTTAAGTCATTTTCGACTTCTAATAGACCGTACATGTTGTGTTTAAAATTAAGGTTTCAACTGGTAACTTGTATGATTTTAGATACGGTTTATGCAATTTACTTTGAAAAAGGAAAAAAAAATTGCCTAAAACCAAACAACTGAAAGGAAAAAAATAGGTCAACCGACGCCACTATGACGTTGTAACCAATTAATGCTCCTCAGTAGAAAAATTTGTGTAATCATAATCATAATGTAATTATTTATTTTTACTTTCAGATGTATTGCAGTGCAACAACCCTCTTGACTTAGCATTCGTTGTGGATTCATCTGGTAGTCTTGGGAAAGAAAAGTATGAAATTGAGAAAGACTTCGTGAAGACCATTATAGAATCCTTACAAATAGCGCCCGATGTGGTTCATGCAGGCGTTATAACTTATAGCGAGAGAGCGGCAGTTGATATTGGACTGTCGCAGTTTAACAACTCTCAAGCGCTGACTGATGCTTTGTATGAAATACCATATCAAGGCCGGAGTACTCGTATAGATCTCGCACTGCAACTCGCCTCTCAGTCTTTCTTCACTGCCAACGGAGGCACGAGATTCGGTGTCACAAAAGTGGCCATATTAATTACAGATGGCTTTCAAAGTCAAACCGGTTATGCAAGACCGCTACAGAAAGCGGCAAAGGGCTTAGAGGACAATGGTATAAAGCTACTGGTTGTTGGCATAGGTGACACTATCGATGAAAATGCATTGCAAGGAATTGTCAAGAGGAACGAAGAATTTTTCAAAGCAAAACATGTATCTCCGGAGGAGTTAATTAAAATCATTAAACCGCTGACCTCTACTCTTTGTGCGCTCTCAGGTAACGCACTTGGGACTTGTAAAATTATTGAACAATCTTATTCCTCTTTTCTTATACACTGTAACACTCTCACTGGTAATGTTGCTTTGTACGTCAAATAGTTGTCTCCTACTGACAAACTACAAAGAAGAATATTGATATTTTACGTACGCAAGGCCACGTGATATGAATTCTATTTGTGACTTCAAACCGCCATTAACTTTTTATTTTTTGACAAAGACAAGAAGCACACATTTTTGAAAAATCTCAGAAACCTATGTAAATTGTCAATATAAACAAAATATGTTAATAGATGCATTGTAGGATAGATTTAGATTACTCAATCGAGAAATGTGTTTTCGTATAATCGCCGGTTGCTTATGATTGCTGAGATAGAACTTTCTTTTGGGGCTTTTGGCCTCTGGTCTATCGAATGATGTTCTGACCATGGTTGATCTCGTGAAGGTCTTCTCTCAGCCTTGACCCAGAATATCATTCCATAGTGAGCTACAATGGATTTAGTTGTTGAATAACCAAAACAGTCAGAAAATCATTCTTATACACCGAATCGAAATATGGCGGCAATTCAGATATTCTTTTGTCTACATTCAAATTAGCCTTACCAGCCTCATTTCGAGTAGCATATTCTTTTGAAAGTTTAACTCAAGAACGAGGCTAGTTGCGCTAATTTCAATGTAGACAAAAGAATATTTGAATTGCCACCATATTTCGATTCGGTGTATTGGCGGGCGCAAAAAGAATTGCAAGAATTTCTTTGTGTTTACGGAGACATACTTCACCACAGGAATTTTACTTGGAAGTTTATTCTTTGTGCAATTGACTCCATGGCAGGATGCTTTATAGTTTATAATTTTATAAAATCAGCCTGAACTTTGGAATTAAAGAAATTAAAGTCGGCTTTGTTGAACAACGGCACTTTGAAACAAGCTAGTAAAAGTTTTTTTTTTTTGCTTTTTTATTGCAGAACCACAAAAACGATGTAAAACCACGGCAGATATTGGATTTCTTGTAGATTCGTCTGGCAGTATTGGTAAGAGAGACTATAACAAGGTGAAAACCTTTGTTAAAGATGTTGCTGGGGCATTCCAAATAAGTGCGGGGACCACGCAGGTCGGGCTTGTGCTCTATAGCACGAAGGCAAAATTGTCGATTCCATTTGGAAGCAGCCTGGACGCATTCAAAGATGCAGTCGATAAGCTTGAGCATCAGCGGGGAAGCACGCGCATTGACCGGGCTCTTCAACTTGCTCACAGCCAACTGTTTACAGTGAAGGGAGGGGGGCGAGCTGGAGCTCAAAAGATCTGCTTGGTCATTACAGATGGGAAACAGACAAAATCTGAAGACGCGGTGGAGCTGAGTAAGGCTGTCCGTCCTCTCAAGGTGCGCTCTGAATATAAAAATTATATCACTTTACACATGAAATGCAAAGAACCAAAACAAAGCAAGCCAACCTGTGAGAAGATAAAAAGCATCTCATAGATAAAGTCATGTTTTAAAAAAAAGAAATCATTCAATTTTAATTAAAAGTGCTTTATATGTTTGCGAACTTAGAAACTCATTCCGGCAATCAAATATATTTAACATCAAAGTTGCCCCATTAATGTCATATGCATAAACCTTGACACCCAATGGAACATTCGACCAAGATTAAAATATTTATCTCAGATCAAAAACTTATAAAAACACTGTAAAATCAACTTCAGTGTGATTATAATAAAACTGACTCTTAATTATTTCTTCCGAGTCCGGGAATTGAACCCTCCTCATATATTTTACCATTGCTCCACCCCTAAGTCATTTGTGCAAGTTACTTAATACCACAGCATTCATTTTTAGATCGTTCCAAGTGCTGATGCTTTGATCAATTTTTCACAGGATTCAGGTGTCCATGTGTTCGCTATTGGAATTAGTAACAATGTCGACACAGATGAGCTACGCGTTCTAGTAAATCGACCGGAAGACATGATTATCGCTCGCTCTTTTGCTGACCTCGTTCCTTTAGTGAAGGGTCTGGTAAAAATTACCTGCCAACGAGCTGGTATGTACGTATTGATGCAGGCTCGCAATATATATACGATATGTATGTTCAAAAGAGCAATATTTGAAATCTTGCCATACGGACCTCAGACGTCACCCGGCTAAAAAGAGGTAATTTTTATAATGGCTTTAACAACAATAGAAGGCAGCGACGACAACTAAAACGAAAACGATAATGGCAACGACAGTGATAAGGATAACGATAGCACTCCGGATAGCGATAATGAAAAAGTAACAACAACAACAGTGGCAATGATAACGCCATAAATAACGAAAGCAACAGCAGAAACGAAAACAAAACAACAACAACAACAACAGTAATAATTACAACAAGCTTATTTCACTTCAAGTTTGACAGTTAACATTAATGTTTGTGACTTGAGTAATGGGTAGGTGTTGATTGCAAACTAACTACCTCAAAATGTCTTTCTTTCCAAAAACAGTAAGAGACTGAAACTTTCTGCCAATTGAAGTAGTTGAGGCACCATCTGCTTGTTGTTTTCGCGAGAAACTGGACGTGTAATTTCAACTTCTGTAATTAATGTATTGGGTGTGTTTGAGAGTGACCACTGTTATTTATATTATTGTATCTTTTTTCCCTACTTCATTATTATTACTATATTTTTTCCTTCATTGTTATTACTACTGTTATTTCGCTGACCACCCTTGCAAATAATCGTCCTGTGTGTCGGAATGAAACCGAAAACGAAAACGAAAAGGACAACGACATCGGCATTAATAACGATAACGAAAACAATAGTAATAACGTCAACGCCATCCACAACGACAGCTACAACGAAAACGAAAACGACGACAGCGATAACGATAACGACCACGACAGCAATAATGATAACGACAACGAAAGCATAACAACAACAATAACGATATCGGCGACAACAACAACAGCAACAGCGAAAGCGGCAGGCGACAGGCGCAAGTGTCAACAACAAAAACACAGGCGCCAGCGGCAACAAGAAATATGGCAATAACGATAACGACAGCAACAACAAGTTGGATAGAAACAACGAAAACAATAACAGCAACGGCAATGGGGATAACCACAACGACAACTAAAGATGACTGGCGACAGCGATATTGTAACTAACATTTAACAACTTTAAACCTTTGTATTCAAATTCACAGTTGTTGTTCTCAATTTTCTCTGATTTCTCGATCTTTTAGGAAAAGTTTCAAACCCCCAAAGCAACTGGCTTGCTGATGCATTATTTGTCATTCAAACGTCTGTAACCATTGGAGTGCCTAGCTCCTGGAGGGTCAAAGCGTTTCTGAAATCCGTGGCTGAAAGACTTAACATTGGACCTGATCAGACGCGGGCTGGGCTGATAACTTACGGCACGTACGCCAGTGTTATGTCCCCCTTGGGACAAACAGCCACATTGGGAGATTTGGAACACAAGTTTGACAGCATTCCATTTGAAAGTGGCCAACAACGAGTTGATAGAGCTCTGAAACTTGCGGCGGGAGAGCTCCTCAGTGGAAATGGAAGAACTCGAAAAGGCGTTCCAAAAGTGCTCATGCTTTTGACGTATAAGGAGCAAGTGAGGGCTGCAAATTCTGTTGGATATTCGGAGGTTGCCCGTTCACTCATAGAGGATGGTGTGAACGTGTTTGTGGTTGAAGTTGGACTTCCGGTTAAAGCAGATCAATTGGAAAATGAAAACTCGACAACGTTTGCTGTTCGTGGGTTTGATGATCTTCCAAAAGTTGTTGGAAGTCTCTCAAACTCTCTGTTTGAAAGCACAAGTAAGATTGTCGAGAGCAACAGTGATATTGAATGCATGTGTGCTCCTGGGAGGCAGGACTGGAGATGGGGGGAGGAGGGTGGAAGAAGGTGTTGCTATGACACATTTGTCTGTTGGTATGAGTGTCTTACAGGTTATTTTGACGTAAAACGTTTCTTTATAAAGATATGCAAGACCAACTTTTATCGTTAAAACATATGTGATAATTTGTGACTTGTTATAAAGTTCAGTTTTTGGTAAATCTATAAGAACCTAAATTCATAAACCCTTCTATCGTTCTTATAAAAAAAAAGAGACAAAAAAAATTATATTTATTTAGATGTCTAAAGCAAGTATTACGTTATCAGATTTTAGAACTTCCAGATTAACACGTCCCGGAAACACCCCTCCAATCCTTCAAAACCACGTTAGTCATCTGCGAATTAAACTTTACTGTGACTTGGTCTTGAACTGAAATTTCACCAAACATTTAAAGCTAAAGATAAACCACAACATAGAAATCACAATACTTTCTCTTTCTTATAAGGAGTAGAAACCATGATGCACAATTGCAAAGTATGATCCTACTCATCTGCACAAATACACACTCACTCAATAAAAACGCACATACACACGGAGACAGACAGACAGGCAGACAAACACACGCACGCACCAAAACGAAAAACTAACAATTGAACGAACACACTCTAACTCACACATTCACTTTCACACAAACAGCAAGGCACTTTTACATACATACATACATACATACCTGATTGGCTTTCCCCAAGGAGATTTTTCAAAGACAATATTAAAAAAACCCTAT
>JAOBRG010085664.1:0-20480 GCA_027574985.1 Umimayanthus nakama | reverse complement strand
TCCCAAGTGCATCCATAACTCGATAGAGGCACAGCTTGAGTATGGACCATTTCTTTTAGAACATTGCCACTTTAAACAAAAACTGATAAAATACAGAATTCTCCTAAACTATAGACGTCTATCGAGATTTAGATGCACGCTCGCGCCGTACAAAAGTGCGCGAAAAATTGCCAGCTATGTTCTAACACTAAGTACACTGCATGTAACGCTAGCACTAGCACAGCCACTAATACTAGTTGTATCATGCACCAACACTTATAATAGCACATTAACACTCAGACTAAAACTACTACTAACACCAACACTAATTCTAATACTAGTTAACATTAATCTAAGCAACTGCCATGATCAGTATTACTTATAACCAAGAGAAAGGTAACGAATCTCTTGGGGATCTTTGGACTAAATCTCTTCCTGCTCCTTCTTGAATGAGCATGACACACATTTGTAAACGCAAGTGTTTCAACCTCTAAACAAGATCCCCCAGCTTACCTCAATAGGGAACAGCGCGTAGGCCAAGTCACGAATCACAGGGGCCACATTGTTAAGAAAGTAAATTGGAGCAAGGGCGACAAACAGGTTGAGTTTCTTGGCCAGCTGTGGATTGGAAGAAAACCCTGCGAAGCCGATCAGCGTTCCCTGGGAGTGACCCACGTAGGAGAGTTGGGCTTGTTGAGTTGTCTTTAACACGTAGTCGATCATCGCTGGAAGGTCGAGTGCTGCCATTTCATCCCAACTGCAACGTGCATAGAAGATTTGGGAACAAATCAAGAGCTGAGGTGCATTACTTGTGTCACACTGGAAAACAAAACTCTTCAGAACCGTACACTCTTTCCTTTTTATAAGAATATTGTCAACGAGGCTTAAATTTGCGAAATTTTAAAGAATAAACCCGAGGCTCAAATTATGAAAAGAGTATAGATTCGTGCGATGAAAATCTGACTGTAAATACAATACAACGATACGTTTTTACCCAACTGTTTAAAACAACACAGTATATTCCTTTCCCTAAACGGCAAAGCTAAGGCGAACAGCGATGGAGCACGTCAACCATGTAACGCAAGCAAATCTCAAGGTTATTTTCAGCCTAATATCGGCAGAAAAATAGGAACGTTCAGCCTGGGCCGGAAAACAAGAAAGAGGGATGAAACTGTTTGTACATGCATGTATAATGTTGCAACAGATTCAAAATATCAGGGAATATATGTATGTTATAATTAAAAATCGTCGGATTAACTGTGCGAAATATTTTTTTTAAGACGAGGAAATAAAGAGAGTATAACTGACCCAAACTGATCTGGGCTACAGAATGCCCGAAAGTGAAGCTTTAAACAGAGTTAAAGTTTAAACAGGGTAGCTGGAACGCGAAGCGCAGTTCAAATTGTTTTCAGTAAGGCTGTATAACTTTTCATTGTTTTAGTTTTTAAAAGTTTAAAACAAGTAACAAATGCTTTGTTTTACAAAGAAAAAGATAAACCGAATATTAGTGCAAAACAAATAATTTGGACCTTTGAATTAGTGTCCAGAAATTTGTATCATTTGGGCCAGCTTGTAACTTTGCGTACAAATTAATTGTACTAAAAATGGCGACTGGTACTATTTTACCCGAAATCCTCAGCACATGAAAACCCCAAGAAATATTCATAAAAACTCACAGAAGAATTCTAAGAACTTCAAACCTACCACACACAATATTGCTAGTAAAGGGATTGATGATTTTCTTAAGTACACACGGCTTTCTTCTCGCCTATTGGCTGTGTTAGCGGTTCGCAAACGGTATTTGGGTAAAACAAACGGTGGCCATCGTTTTGTTATGGTCAACAATGAACTATTTCAAACACATTTTGTAATCAATTAGATGCTTCGAATTACAAAGTTTTGCACGGACTTCTTGTATTTTAATGTAATATTTTGTAATATATAAACGTTTTATAACATCAGTTTTGGAACTAGACTGTTGAAGTTTACGGTAGTTTAAATTTTTCCACCAACAAGCTAGAGCCCTTGTCAGAACTACAAAGATTTGGATGTTTCCTTCATTTTTAAAATTTGATACAAATCTCCAACGCTCGAAAAGCCAGTTTTGAATGCAGTCTTCCGGTGAAACTCATACCACGTAAACTTTTCTGATCAAATCGCATATTTGGCTTTTCTACTATCAAAGGCGTACCTCCAGTTCCAGTCCTTGGGTGAAAAATTCTCGCCGCGCCTCAATCGTGAGTACCTGTTACCCCGGATGTTGCCAAGCCACACGTCAAAGCCGCTGTCGGCCAGCACATAGGCCATGCTGTTGTCGGGCTCGCCAAGAACAAAACAACTTGAATCAGCTAACAGCCCGTGTTGGAGGAAAACCACGGGTTTGGGTCCGGATTTGACGTCATCTTTTCTGCCATGTGGTATGCGCTGCATGTTCAAAATAAAGCCATCCTTTGTAACCGCGAAATGTTCCTCGACTGTGTAACCTCGGCTTTTAATCAGCTGACTCTGAAAGGCACGATAAGTCTTTAATACAAGACCTCAAGGCACGACAATGCGGGTGAAGACACCTTTTTCTCCCACGGTAAAAAATTTCAGTTTCGTTGGCTGGGCTGTCTGCTTTGTCGCCTGAGGAGGTTTTCAAGTTTGCTCCGCGAGATCCAGTACATGGAGTGGACCATGGCGCAATAAGGTCGGGGAAGGACTTTTTACCCTAAGTGTGTTGTAAACATTATTCGCCCTAGTTTTTTTTGGACGGAACTAAACCCACACAAACCAGGGCCCGGTTTTTCAAAGCCCAATTAGTACTAATCCTGGGTTAAATCTTTTAAGTAAAATTGCACTGGTGATTATTGAAAATGACGCGCACTGATTGGTCGTGAACTTCGTTCTCTCTCATAGCAATGACGCGCGAGCAAAGCGTGTTTAGGCGTGAGTTGTTTAAATGAAAAACGAAATGTTTTTTAAAAAATTACTATTTTTGTATTATTTTCTCGAATAATCACCAGTTCAATTATTACTTCGTCTCGGTGATAATCACGTCGCCTTCGGTGATTAATTGTTAAGTAGAACCTATAGAGTTAACTTGGGATTAGCACTGCCCAGGGCCCGGTTGTTGAAAGCCCAATTGGTTCTAAGCCTGGGTTAGCTCTGTAGGTTTTATTACGAGTTAAAACAGGATTAGTACTAATTGGGCTTGAACAAACGGGCTTCGGAGACATTGTACGAGACTGCAGTGCATCTTGGGGGAAGACAGATGCCCGTCTGTAAAACACGGCCCTCAGGGACCAGCAGTAAGTTTAAAGATATAGAATGGAGCCTTGAACACCGAAATGGTTTCCAGTTCTCTACAAGGTGCTTAATATCCCTTAAATGCCCCAAATTTGGGAACATGCTAAGAACATGTTACGAGGCTGAGAAAAGGCGAATATTTCAAGTTTGTTTTGGATACCGCATAATTTATGATTTATGGAAATAATTTGTTTCTCGGCAAATGTTCCCGCGTCAGCACACATATCCTATAGGGCCATGCATCCAAACGTTTTATACTGCAATAAAAATAAAAATAAAAATAATAATAATAATAATAATAATAATAATAATAACAACAACAACCAGGCAGAATGGGCCAAGAATGTTTGAGGCACCACTGTCGCCTTGCAGAACTGATAGCACTAAGGAAAGCGGAACAATACGCTAAAACCCTCTTCTGGATCAGAGCAAAAACATCACTTGCTCTATTAAGATCTGCCCTCATCTGCTTGAGAGCATCCAGGACAATAAAAAGGGTCCGCTGCGATGCCAGGAATGTAGACTTTGACATTGCGTCTGCCGAATGAGCCATTTTATAAATAACTCTCTGTTTAATAGTAGTTTCATGGAATTCAATGTTTTAAAATTTGAATAAGTTTTACGAACTTAAATTTTTATGAACTCAAAATTTTATGGACTTGAATCTTTTGATTTATTTGAAAAAGAAATTTTATACATACTCATTCGTAAACAAATGATTGATTATAATTTATTGGCATCTTTTTTTATCGGGTATTGTAAAAATTCATTGTTATTTGAAAATAATTATTATTGCTATTTCTCTTTCTTTATTAAAAAATTTAATTAGAGTTTGTATTAGTATTCTATATGGTTAATAGCATTCTAGATTGCACTGATACTATTTGTTTGTATACATTTGAAAGTTTTAGAATAATTTTGAAAGAAAGTCATCGTAATCTTTTTTTATTATTGTCGTTGTTGTTAATATTATTATTATTGTTATAACCTTTATTATTATTATTAATATTATTATTAGAGAAATAAATTTAAATATTTTTATTATAATTATTATTAAAATTTATTCTTAAAATTTATTATTATTATTATTGTTATTAATATTATTATTATTATTATTATTATTATATTTTTTTATATAGCGCCTATCCAACTGTTCTAGGAGCTTTACTTTATTGCTAGCATTTTTCTCCTCTTACTGTAAAAAGTTCCGTTGAGTTTATGTTTTGTTGAATAAAAGGCAAACAAGCATGTAACTGGTGTATTTGATCATGATCATGGTAATTAATTCGAGCAACTTTCTATTCCCCATACTCTTCGAAAAACCGGGGCGTAACTCTATTCTACAAAGACGTCTTTGAGCGGGCAAAATATGTCTTTCGGAGTTTTCAGAATTTAAAAACATGTTGCCACATCTCGACAGTCGCTCTTACATACGTAATTATTATTGGCGAAAAGTAAAGATGTGTCATTTTCTTAAAAAAATGACGTGTCATTGTCAATACAAGACAAAAGATAAGAGCGAATGTCGTTTTAAAAAGCTATTCAAAGTACCATTGTTTTTGCTACCATTGCCCTAAAGTGTTGACAAAAACACAAAGTAATTAGCATACAACTGCTGGGAAAAATTTGGAAAATGTCAGTTCTTTCACTTTTCAAAAGATATTGGGTTTAAAACTTTGATCTCGTGATGACCTTCATGATCTTTGGCCGGACGAACTGAAAATTTAATTGTTTGTCAGTTGTGTAACTTAACTAACGATTCATTGCAAGGTTTCCTAAACACGAAAGCCCAGGTACTTGTACGCTCTGTACGTATTTGAACCAAAGACTAACCGGCCGCGGATTCTAAAAGTAGACAAAATGGTGACGAATATAATTACACTGACAGTTCTTACAAATGCAGGAAATTTATATATTCTGTTAAACGAACTCGCTAAAAGAGTTTGAACGCACAACAAGCTAGCAGCTAGGGAACACTTCTGTTATCGGTCATTCGTTGTGTTCTTTGATTCTCTGCTAAATGGTTATATTCCTAATGATAAAACTGTAATAGTGAATGGTGAAGTGTATATATCGGGGAGAGTGCTCACCACATTGCGTCTTACATCCGGGTTTACTGTCAGGCAGTCGATGCACGGATCACTCGAAGGACGACCGACAACTTGAAGCAGATTCAAGGAAAATGATGTCAGCAGGGCCAATATATACAGCTGGTGAGACCACATTACTGGTATGTTACCTACACCAGACTGTAGACCAATGAACAAAATCAAAGTCTTATTTATCAGCGGTGTTAGAAATAGCTACAGGTTGCCAGCCGTGGTACCTTGAAATTCAGTATGAAGTACAAGGTTATCACAAAAGTTTCCGTCACCAACTAATGTAAATGCGCTTTAAAAACCCAGGCATTTGAAAATACTAGTTCTTATTCCCCTAGGAGTCACATGACCTCCATAGAAGTGACGTTATTATGGAGCGTGGTTTCACTTTCAGACAAGTCATCAAGACCTGTACCGCGTTAGCACGATAATATTACACTTATTCGACTTATAAGTGTTGCTATTGTAACATGCTCATAGGTTTTTGAGGATTCTGAAACGAGCATCTAAATTGTCTTAACGTTGAGTTAACAAATGATGCAGGTTTTAAGCCAGTTTGAGTAGTTCAACTGTCAAAATGTTTCTAATAATAATAATAATAATAATAATAATAATAATAATAATAATAATAATAATAATAATAATAGTAATAATAATAATAATAATGTTTAACCAGGGAGCCTACATCGCCGAAGCGGTTTTCAGTAGGGCCCTGCAGATTACGATTACTTGAAAACTGTTTAACTACTAGTGTGAATGTGGCTTTGTTTGAGCGTGAAGATTGCAGATGGTCTCCATATTTCCAAAATCATTTACTTTCGACCAAAAACGAAGATTAAAAATCCATGAAAGGCAAAGCAGTAGCTTCCAAAGCAGTCGTCTTACTTTCCCTTCGATTTTGAATTGGGGGGGGGGGGGGGAGGGAAGGTGGGGGGGAGGAATAGTGGGACGCTGTGAAAGGTTGAAACGTAACAAAGTAGCTCTTTCCAAATATAAAAACAGCCGGTACAAAAGATATTTCAATTCCAAGTTTGGGCTTTTTCATTTTCTTCACCAAGAACTGGTAGCAGATCGCGGACGGTTGAAGTTTTAGCTTCCGTTTGCAGTTTATAGTTTTCCCGATTAAATAGGATTCTTACCTCACTTTTGGTGAATGTAACAGCATGGTGACGAGTTATTTTACGCCAATTCCGTTAAAATTAGCAACACCATGATGAGTTAGTTCTTACGTCACTTCCGTTTAATGTAACAGCAATGCGATCAATTAGTTGGTTTATAGGAGCCTTTGAATAAATGGGCGCAATCCCGTCATAGACAGTGGCCAATTTATGCGATATTTGAATTGTTTTTTAAACAGAACTGGCAGACTCCAGCTGCCCAAATAATTCTAAACTACTTATTAGGGGGTCCCATACAACTAAAATAAAAAAATAAGTTCCGCCTTTTTGACAAGAAATCGTTGTGATAAAACACATTTGTGATGTATGTACTTGAAGGCTAGTTTTGAAAAAACGCTTTTTCTGCGTTGGCGAGTAAGCTGAAAATGCGGGTTTTGATCAGCAAAAAGGTTGATATAATGTGCTTTTCGGCCGTTTAACTACCCGTCTACCTGCAGCTCTAAGGAGCTTAACGTACTGAGCATTTTTCAAGGTTTACCCCTAAACCAGCGTACAAAAATAGACGGGTTATCGCTTGTAGGGGCATGATAGGTAATCATGGTAAGACTGAATTAAAGAAATTGAGTGAGCAAATGAGTATTTTCCCCAAACTTTTCAACCTCTTGATTTCTCGTGGAGAAAAAGTAAATATGTTTTGGCGCTTTTGGTTGCAAATTGGACGAAAACTGAAAGACTAATTTTGAAAAAAACGTAATTTTTTTGCGATGGAGGGATGGGGAGGGGTTGAATATGGGTTTGATCAGCAAAGGTTGATGTGGTATGTTTTGCGACAGTGGGATTTGATGATTTCGACCGTTGACATTTCACTGAACGCTGTGTGGAAGAAACTGGAAACGAGTCACTTCGCGATGAGCGGCTCGTGTTTCAACCGCGCCTCTGTGATTAGTGTTACATGATTGAATGAAGTTCGAGATGACTTGTTTTCAGTTTCTCTCGCACAGCGTTCAGTAAGACGTCAACGGTCCAACGTCCAATTGAAGGCTATTAAAGGTCAGAAGTCACCATTGAAAAATTAGCAACTTTCCAGCAATATATGGTGCATGGAGTTGGTTATAGCTGCGTTCAGCGATTTTTTCTTGTTTGGCATATCGGCATAGCGAGGCAGTAAGATGAACCGTGAAGGCGTGAGCCACAATGCAGTCAACACTCGACAGACGAGTTGATATGCAAATATATTTTGTTCAGAATCTTCACAAATAGCGTGTGAGCTCCTGTGTCATCAACATAAACACCAGGCGCAGGTGTGGTGCGTTAGGTGCGATCGCACCTCCCCCCCCCTCCCCCCATGGGCCGAAAAGGTCCGCCTGGAAAGAACTTGTTTGGCTAATAAACGTGAACTAGAGAAAAAAAATCAAAGATGATTTATCATTGTATTCAGTGTTCTTTTCTGCTGTTGATTTGATCACTTTGTGTTATTAATTTATCTGCCGAGACTCACTGACTACGAAATGACTGGGTTCATCCATCTAAACAGTTCAATAACGCTGTGCTCCAACGCGTGATTTTGACAATCCGTCGTTAACAATCTTCTGAACACCGACTGTTGTTTTAGTTTGCATAATACATTCGATTTTTTCCCATACAGATGACACGACAGTTAGGAAACCCTCCAACTCTACAAGGTTGCACCCACCACTGAATAACTGTGTACTAATTGGCATTTGTAGCATTGCCTGTTGGTAATATTTTGGGGTACGGTTCCAGGGCTGTTTATACTTTTAAGGCAGTGAATACGATAATGCGGAAAGGCTGCGGTCATCTCTTGGTTAGCATGGCTCCCAAACACTAAAAATGTGTTCTTGTGCTGATACAATTCTGCATACCTCACCCTTTATCGACTTATAATGTGAGGTTTTTTTGCATAATCTAAATTCAGTGGTGCACAAATCGCACGTTGTTTCTACTATATATCATGTTACAGGGCTCAAAATAACGGCTGGCCGTCGGTCAATAACGTAGTGTCCGTCCACAATGAAGAACTCTGGTGTGCCGGCCATATTATGTAGAAAGAAAAAGAAAAACAGCAAAAAATGTCCGCCTAGTGGGACCGTAAAATTTTTTTAAAAAAATACAGATAACAGAAATAAATCGGTGATGGTAGGATTGACAGTTTCAGCGTTTTTCTAGCAGTTTGAAAATCTTAATCAATCAATGTGGACTTTTCGGTCCTTCGAAAGAAACTAGTATCGTATTTCGCAAGCATCAAAAGGGGTGTGACAATAGTTATCAATTTTGAAACTATAGCTGATGACAATCCTTTTTTTTCAAGGCTAAGAAGAAGATAATCAAATTTAGGAACCTTTGTGACACAGCCATCGTCCTGAGAGTGCTGGAAATTGCATTTTAAGGCTTTCAGATTTTAAAACTTTCTTTGGGGTGCATGCCCCCAACCCCCCTAACGCCTCGCGCCTTCGGCGCTCGTTACAGTTTCCCCAATCATTAAAGGTTGTACCGAATTAGTTCAGTTTAATAGCCCGTAGGTTGGACAGTCTACGCTGGGTGTCTTCGGGACTAGCACAGCGTATCATTCAAAACGTTCATTATTTGGTCCCGGTTCTTGAGTTACGCTCTCTCCCCCCCCCCCGACAAAAAAATCCTGGCTATGCGCCTGAACAGTCCTTTTATACTACAAGAGCGAGCCGTCATAATTAAGAATTTTTAACCAACATTTCAGTCCACGGTTCAAGTAGAAAGAAATAGTCAAACTTTCTGATCTGATTAAGTTTCAAATAAGTGTATTCATGTACAAGTTCCATAATAAGTACCCGCGGTTTCACGGTGATAGCTCCTTTCTGTCAACCAACAAAGCACGATACTTATTACAATTTTGTCCTCTAAGTGCGCCAATGCAGTTCTATAAGCAGAAACTAATTACTGTATTTTTAAAATAGAATTTACTAGGGCAAAATTATAGAGTCTACTTGCTGAAGACATTGGCACTCCTTCCATTAAGATATGTAGACTTTGACATCGAGTCTGCCGAGGGAGCGTCGGCAGTGTAAAATATTAATCGTGTGACTGTACTTTTCTTCTTATGCAGATCATACTCGCAGTTTTTCCCGCTCACGTTGTTTCTCTTTTTGCTTTGATCTTTTATTTCTCTCATAAAAATCGTTCAAAACATATTCATTAGCTTATATAGAGTTCTGATTGCCCGCTCGTATACTGAGCCCCTATAGTTTTTCCAGGCAACCAGTGCTGGCCTATATATTTCTATAATTTCTATTCAGTCAGTTACAATGTATGCATCAAAATTAGGTGAATGAACGTTGTTGTATAACTTGTGTGTATGTAAACCACAATACCAGTCTTTAAAATTCTCGTTTAGTCCCGTTATATATTTTCATGTTCTTAGCATCCGTTAACTAGTTTGGATGGAGAAATTCCGTCCGGTCACGTGATCAGCGATTACCAATCACTCCGCATACTCGCACAATTTTCCCTTTCAAAGTGCCGCGGCCTGCTGCAACACTTTTATCAGCTTTGGAAACAAAAGCTTTCTGGCGTCGATTCCAAAGACAAAATCAACATGATTATAGTTTGGAAGCTCTTCGAAGTATTGTAGATTTTGAATGAGTGGTTTCAGTTTCTGTACATCAGAAGGTGCGGAGAGGGTGTCATGCCCACCGGTGAAGAACACAGTAGGGGTGGTCATCTCGCTGACGTTGTACAAGGGAGGGGTGGGCTGTCGAGACAATAGGACACCAAGTCAGTGAGGTTGTACAAGAGAGGGGTGGACTGTCAAGGCATTACGATAGCAATTCAGTAAGCTTGTAGAAGGGAGAGGCTGTCTGTCGAGAAAATTTTTAACGAAGTTAATAGGGTTGTACAGGCTGTAATCGCATTTGGTAGCGACGCCAGAAGCTCAAATTAAGGACGGGTACCTATCAAGACGATATGACACTAAGTTGGTAAAATTGTGCAGGAGAGGGTTGGGCCAAAAATAACACCATATCAACGCAAAATAAAAAAAAACAATGGGACACAAAGTCAGTGAGCCTGGGAGAATGATAAATATTGAACGTCAAATTCACTGCACATATGTATAGTTCAGATCACAACTATTATGCTAAATACCGGTTAGTAAACAACTGATTATCTAAATCGCAATACACCACTTTCCTTTTGCTTTCATCTTTTCTGTTTTCTTTTAAATTCTAATTTTCTTTTTCCTTTTTTTTACTGTTACTATTATTACCACAATTATTATTCTATTATCATGCAATTGTACATTAGACGACTGTAAAGAAATATTACAACTATGAAATAAAGGAAGGGAAAAAAGTTCAGTTTGAATTGTTACAAAGTGTTTAATCTCTAGAAGATGAAGGGTACCTGTATGAGTATTATTTAACAGGTAATTAGGCCAAGTAAAACATAAATCGGAATCACGAACCTGACCGTAGTGATCGATGTTTCCCTGCCTAGTGTAATCGAACTTTTGAACTTTGCCGTTGACGACGACCTAAAACAAACAAAGTAGATTTCACCCTTTAATATTTGATTGGTGCAAAGCCCAATTCAATGCCTTCTTTTTTAAATGTAGGGAAACCACATGGTGTCTTACTGGTGTCCGTGGCAACCATTGTTACATAATGACGTCAGAAGTTGCCACCATCTTGGATTTTTGAGTTTTCAAATTTTGTTCAAGTTTAAATTGTAGTTCTTCCAGTGACGGGAAAACAGCATTTAACAAGTGAAATCTACAAAATAGTTAGAATCTATTGTGACTTTTTCAATATTTAGTCAGTGTTTAGCTAAAAAGTGCAATTTTGCAGTCAATACACAAACTGCGTGATCTATTATTATGATGACGCCATCAGATGGGACGTCGCTGAATTAGCATCACAGTGTGTTAACAAAAAAAGAACAGTTGTATCAAAGCGTTTGAAAATCGATCTAGCTGCAAAAACTAAAAACCAAAAAAAAATAAAAGGGGCGTCAATATGACTTCTTTGGTCAATTGAAACCTCTCCCACAAGACTTCTAGGGATAAAGAAGAAAAGCACAATTCGTGTGTCAATCTTAGCGTAGTGAATTCTGCGTTCATCATTTGCGTCGTTTAATCATTAAAGTGTGATCGTTGGTTCTCAACCTAGTGAGATCTTGTTAGCTGTGCATTTTATGTTGGATAATTATAATTCTGTGTTAAAAGTACTTGATGTTTGTATAGGCGAATCTTTGTTCACATTTTTTGCGTCATTAGCATATTTACCCTTATTTTTATTCAAACTACCAAATCGCTTGTTCTGAATATTGAAAGAACTTCACAAAATTAACTTCATCTAAAAATATGTAAAGCGTGCTTGAAACCTAAAAATTTTACAGAGAATGTATGGCTCATTAACGATTTTGCAACCCAGCAGTTTCAAGTTTTTATGAACATTGATATCTTCTTTAAAATTGCATGTACAGAACCGAAAATTTTTTCCCGTATTTTCCTCGACTAGCTTTAAATTTTATATTCAATTTCATTTTATCTTTTTTCTTTCTCTTCCTGAAAGTGTATGCTAATGAAGCAGAATGTAAACAATGACGTCACGAAAGATTCGCCTACACAACTCTAGCTTTTGAAAGTTGTTTTACACAAACACGCACACGCACACACACACACGCATATACACGCTCACATACAGATGTGCACACGGACACAAGCATACTTAGGGAGAACAGAGAGACACGCACACACACACACGTGTGAACACAGACGCGTACAAGCAGACACGAAGATACAGATACGCGCAGACACGGTTATTCCCACGCAGACATGCTTACATGGACACACACACACAGAAGCGAGCACGCAACCTCGTGCAGACAGACGCGCACAAACAGGTATGCGTAGACAAACGCACACAGACAGACGCGTACAGACAGATCGGCACAGACAGACGCGCGCAGAAAGGCACGAACTGACAGATAAGCACAGACAGGCACAAGCACGCAGACACACATAGACAGGCGTACAAAAAAGAAACGCGCACACAGTAGAGAGCACACAGGTCGATGCACACACAGACGCTCGCACACAGAAGCGCCTTCACATAGTGCAGACACAGGAGAAAAGACACAGATGAGAACACAAAAGCAAGTAAAGAAACAGATTCACAAACATGATAAAGGCAGATTCAATCTTTTCACTTTACCCCGATGGAAATCTTGAAATTATAGCTACAAAAGAGTACCTGTCCAAAGTGGATAATATTCTTAAACGATGTCCCAGCAGGAAAATGGGCAAATGACACCGGTACGCGAGTCTGTAAAGAGTGACAATCAAAACAGATGAGTATTTTTAGGAGGGGCTTCAGCAAACATCCTTCAGGTATGGTCTTTCTTAAAAATGGCAACGTGTCGGACCCTTAAATTAAAGGACGTGAATTTTACCACTGTTTAATTGAGCAAGACGTATAGAACTTTTTGGTACAAATGCTAAAAAATTGTTGACCTTTGCTGTTATTGTTATTATTATATTGTTATTATTATTACTATTATTATTATTATTATTATTATTATTATTATTATTATTATTATTATTATTATTATCATTATGATTGGTTCATCAGACACAGTGTATCTCAGGATATTCACCTCCAGACGAAATTTTCAAAATGGCTGTTCGTTTAGCCACTGTCACGGAAGAGAAAATTCGTCAAATGATCAAAAAAAGTCACTCCTGCAAACACAAAATCCACCTATGTGGTTAATACTAAAACAACTATCCCCCTCAGTGTCAGTGCCTTCGCGGTTCGGTAGACCATATTTCACTTTTCACCTCCACTTCGGGGGATAGTTGTTAAATGTTAACCAAAGGCTCTGGGTTAGTCTCAAGCGCTTCTGAAGGTTGACTGAACACTGTGGAAAACGTCCTATCAAATGTGCAACCAAATTGTTTATTTACCATGTTGAAGTCGGCGTCGTCGTAACCGAAGAGTGATTCCGCCACGTGGTAGCAGAGCTTCTCCGAGTACTTGCCACCGCACACTCCGACCTCCATCAGCCTCTTGATCAACGTCCCGGGAAGAAAGGGAACCTCAGAGAAATTCTGCAGCCACTCCTGGTGACGACAAGTCATAGGCAACAACTACTTAGAGTGGCTGGTCAATATTTTAAAATTTACTGACTCCTCAGCACTTTGTTAACTACGCAGGTCTATTTCATCTTAGAACATAGGTGGTAGTTTTTTGCGAGCGTGCATCTAGACAATCGTTTGCTCCTGCGTCTGTTAAATCGGTTTAGGAAATTCTGTACTTTATCAGCTTGTGTGTAATTTTTGCTTAAAAATCTGAATAGAGTGGCAGTAACGATGTACTATCAGTATAGGAGAATTCTCTACTTTATCAGCTTGTGTGCAATTTATGCTTAAAAACCTCCTTTCGTGCTCTTCAAACTTCCAGCGTGCATCTATTACTCGACAGACGCTCGCTAAGCGTGGACCATTTCTGAACAACAGCAGACAGGTCTAGTCATGAAACGTTTTTATTTCTTGAATTACTATCCAAGGATTACATTTCAAGTGAGCACTGGGCTGGATGATAAATAAGTTGATTGAAGGTCGGGCGACTGAGCAAGAATTGAATGGGGAAAAAAAAGACCAGAATTTTGATACATACATTCACACAAATCACGTCAGATTGCTTGCATTTGCGATTGATGTAGCACGTTTGAAGCTGTTGACCGCAATGGTGCAGATTGATAAACAAGTTTTGCTTTTGCAACATTGCGCACAATCAGATACTGCACACCAGACCTTTAAAGGCAGGCACACGGGGTAGATTTGCACCCTACATGTATGTTGGGCTCTAATGCGCATGGTGATTGCACATTAGTGCCGGTACTACACGCGCGCCTGGCGTTTTTGCTTGTACTCCCAACGCACATGGGCTTTAAACAAACGAGGAGCACGAGCAGCACATGGAAAACGACTTTTATCAGCTGTTCGAACTGACTTGTACAGAAATTGTCTTTAACGCTATTCGGCAGGCTGTTTGAGGGTGTCTGGGCTTGGAAGAGGAGGGGGCGGAAAGTCCCCGCGGCCTTTTACTTTAGAGCTATTGAAGATTTGGTTGGCTAGTGGAGAGTCGTGAAGCAATTAGTTTAGCACAGTTTAATTAGTTGGCGTGTGACATCATTAGTACGTTCTAACGGTCATGTAGGTCAGGGCATAGTTTCTACTACTGGTAACCAAGTCAGCCAGTACAACCTGCTTTATGGACGGGTGGTCGGCGTCTAAACCGGCTAAAGCAGAGAGGTTAGCCCTAGATAGGAAATGGGCCCACCCAGCACTATAACTTACTACAACTAAACCTAAATATATGCTTATCAGTGCTCAGCGGCCAAACCTTACTGGTTACTCCCTCACTTAAAGCAGAGAGGCCTGAGAGATTTGCAGCACTTGTTGCAAGGAACTCGAAAGGTACAACATTCATATTGCAGCGTTGAGTGAGACCAGATTTGCAAATGAAGGACAACTGAGGGAAGTTAAGGTCGGCTATACTTTTTCTGGAGTGGTGGTAGTAGTGAAAAAGGCCATGAACGATCGCCTCATGAACTTTAGGCTCCCTATCCGAGGACCCGCTTTGCCACCTTTATCATTGCACATGCTCCGACAATGACGAACCCAGAGGAGATCAGAGATTAATAATATGAGGACTCAGAGAACGCCGTTGAAGGCATACCAAATTAGGGAGGACGAACTCATTCTTCTCGGGCCATCAATGCTAGAGTGGGCACAGATCAGCAAACCTGAAGGGAATCATTGAGAGAAATGGTGTTGGAAAATACAGCAGTAACGGTGTGCTACTCTTGAAGACCTGTGCAGCACACGACCTCCTAATCATTAGCACAGTTTGACCGTCTGCCAAATCGTAACGAGAGATCCTGTATGCACAGACGCAGCACTTGCACCTGATCGACTATATTATTGTCAGACGAAGAGACAGGCATGACGTCAGAGTGACGAAGGCACACCTTCAAGATCTGTAAACATCGACGCATATGTCATCTCGCGTATTGCCAAGGCCAGCGCAGCCTTTGAACGGCTTTGTCAAACCGAGAGAGGAGAGGTATTTAGTTATCTACAAAACTGAAGATCAATCAATCAATCAATCAACTTTTTTTCATCACTACTCTTCATTTATATAATGTTTCACAATGATTTCTATAAACATACGTAGTGCTGAGGAGCCTACTAAAAGCTCAGACTACTTATAATACGTAGACCCCCTTAGGATAAGTATCATTTTTGATAAAGATCATATTTATAGATGGAGACCAGATATTTACATTGGAGGTATAGGACATGAAGGACAGCTGTATGGTCTTCACTTTACATGTCTGTGAGACATGGACAGTGTACAAACGTCATGCAAAAGAGCTCGATCGCTTCCACCCAAGCTGACTTACATTTAGAGAACTGCAAAAGCTCATGCTCGTGGCAAAGGCCCTGACACCAAAGTCCTCTCTCGAACTGACTTATACATGAACTGGATAAAGAACTAAAACAAAAACCCAAGATTCCGAGACGCCGGTTCTAAATCGAGACTCCGTACACTCTACCAAATTTTGCATTCGCTACTCCTACAGTACTGTATTAAAACAATTTATTGCAAACGTGTCGCAAAATCTTACCAACCCCCCACCTCGCCGCCCTGGGTACATAACCATTTCACAATGTGTTGCCAGAACAGCATCTTCCCACGTTGATAACCGGCGTCCATCAGTCATTCCCAGGAAAGTGGAGTAGTAAAAAAAGTGAGCGCTTTGATAACATTTCCTTTCAAACGTCTAACATTCAATTATGTTCAATGACATAATTCGGTATTACTTGCTTCGTTTCAGATTTTGCGATGTCGACTTTGTAGAAGTTAACCCCGGTAAACTCCACCCCAATCTCAAAGTTGCTCCGCGGTCCCTGTAATTAGTATTATTATTGATAAGAGAAAAGTATAGCACTGTAACTAACCCTAGTACTATCTCTGCCACTGCTAATAATACTAACTCTAACATCAGCATCACTCAATCTAATCAGTAACACTAATAACAATACTATTATCAATACTACATTAGTAGGAGCAACTACCATTATCACTTAACCTGTAGCAAACAATCTCTTGGGGATATTTGTGCTAAATCTGTTTTTTTGCCCGCTCTTGCACGTTATGTGCAAGACTTACATCTGAAACTGAAAGAGTGTCTTATATTACCTCAATCGGGAACAGAGCCTAGGCCAAATCACGGTAGAATGCAGCCACGTTGTTGAGGAAGTAAATCGGAGCGAGGGCGACAAACAGGTTGAGTTTCTTGGCCAGCTGTGGATTGGAAGAAAACCCTGCGAAGCCGATCAACGTTCCCTGGGAGTGACCTACGTAGGAGAGTTGGGCTTGTTGGGTTGTCTTTAACACGTAGTCGATCATCGCTAAAAGGTCGAGTGCTGCCATTTCATCCCAACTGCAACGTGCATAGAAGATTCAGGAACAAACCAAGAGCCGAAGTACATTACTTGCTATCACACTGGAAAGCGAAACTCTTCAAAACCGTATTACACATAAAGACACTTTAACATAACCTTCATGCACTCGCAGTAATAATACCACTACTGCTGAACAATTTCATAAGGAAAAATTGAGCTGTTTGTGCATGCATGCATGCTGTTTCAACACTACAAGATGCTAGATGCGAAGTTGAATAGGAGGTTGGGGAGGTTATAAATTGAATGTATCCTCAAAAATCTGGGCCTGCTTACCGCAATATCAACCAACATGGAGGATGAATAAGAATCGCAAAAGGGAAGATTAAACTAACCGTAATGAAGAACATGGTAAACGGTACTTTTATCCATAATCCTTAGTACAGGAAAACCCTAAAAGTGTTCATAAGAACACACAGAATTTTTTTTTTAAATCTCCAAACCTACCAAACTCAAGGGCGCATTTCCCCAAAACGTATGGGTTTCTTCGTGCCTATTAGGCTGTTGTTGGAGTAGTTGAATCTTCAGTTCTTCTTCAACAGTTTGTGCAGGGATTGAATTAGATCCTAAAGTGCAGCAGTTTGTAGGGGGAATTTATTGTTATGTCCTTTTGCTGTGGTGACTAGCGACTACTCGGGGGTGGAAGCGGAATCTTGAATCATGAATCACATCATTTCACTGGCTGTGAATCATGAATCATGGGCAAAAATAAATAAATCATGAATCTTGAATTTTTTTCTCAAGATAAACCAAAAAAATATTATTCCGCAATAACAAGTGATATGAAAGGTTTTTAAAATGTAAAATCCATTCAAAGTGATCGAAGCCAACAAAAACAAACATCCCTGCAAACCTTGCTTTGTCGTCTTTGTTTTTATCTGAATGGATGGTCGCTCACGCGTGTCACCTGTCTCGTCGTTTTTCCCGCCATTTTAGCGTTGCAAATGCTTCTGGGATGCAAAGGAGCTTTCACCAACTTAGCTCTGATTCATTGACAGCATTTGTGTTACGCTAATATTTCAAGGTTAGTTTCGAGAAAAAAAGAAAGACATTCTGCTACACAAGCAGGGTGTTTCAGTGGATACCGAAGGCCACGAAGACCACAGCCCAATCGCCAAGAAGTACACAGCCACTTCATTGATTTCCCTTGTTTCCACACCAATGTTCCCGCTGCTGAGGCCAATTTCGATTGGTTCAGGACGTAAGTTACTGCAAGACTATCCCGACTTCTACATCGGTGATTCCACTCAAGGTATGGTTTTAAGCTCACAGACGTGAAGATAAGCAGTCCTTGTAAAAGCTCTTCTACGGAGCAAGCAACAACGAGAGTATTTTTCCGGTGAGTCTAGAATACTTTGAGAACAAACTGTCTGCTGCTAATGGGCATTAAGATCATCGCAATATTCTAGTTTAACATGGACACAGAGGTGTCGTACTTCGTCGAATTGCTTCTCCTCCGCTTTCATCCCCATCAGGACTGTGCCGTGTTGACAAACAGCTATTTGTGACGTGCAGCAACCACAGCATTGTCAAACTGCCTATGTGTAATAATAGTGGCGATGCGCAATTATATACGTGGACAACCAAATCAACCTGGAAACGAAGATGGTGTTGTTACATCTGCAAAGTACTGTTCACCTCATGGTATTACAAGCATGGGCTCTAGTTTGTTTGTTTGTGACACAGGGAATAAGTCAATACGACTGATAAGTAATGCTGCTCCGCTGAAAAAACTGTCTTCTGTTACAACTCTGATTTGCACTTGATAATGACCGAAACAGACCAAGAGAGACGGTTGAGCAGGTACTGACGGTAATCAAAACATCTTGTTAGGTTTTTGATGGCCTGGGGAGAGGAGAATACGAAGACAACTGGTCGCAGTTCTAAGACTGACCAGATAGTTCCATACTGCATCCGCAATTCGTTCGTTATGATGCATGAGAGTCTGGTGCGGCTGAGAAATTTGCTCATTGAGTTGGGAGCCGCTGATCTCCTTTCAAGGTTAACTGACATCCAAGGTGACACCGATGGTCGAGAGTTTCTTTTCTCTGTCTCTGATGCGACAGGGTTATCCCATGCCTACTCAATTGGAATATGGAATTCGACGAGCATCTTGTGTGAGAGAGCTGCAAAAAATATGTACCGTGGACACTTTCACAGGACCAGCTAGACAAAATTAAACCATTGATGCGATTCCTCCACCAAAGTCACACTAGGAAACTTTTTCTAATGCGATGGAGAAGTTATCTTTGAAGGAGAAGCATCAACTTCAAGAATTTGCTTCCACTTTTGGAAAGAGTGCGAGATAGCACACGGTTCGGGAGAAGACGAAGGAAGTAACTGGGCACTTGTCTTATGCTGTGTTCTTTGTGGCAGAAACACGAGAAACAGGAGTGACTGTTAGCACTAGTTCCTTACTTGGAAATACAGCTACAAACAATGGTAATAATCCTCCTCAGCTCAACGCTCATCCCCAATAAATTTCAATTGCTCTTCTTCGCGCAGGATGTTGTTGTTGTCAAGCATACTCGCCGCAGGGGACGATTTAGCTTTTTTCTGGCTGTCTTAATAAAAGATTTGTTGTGCAAGAAAGTTGGCGGTAAGATGCACTTTGCTGAGGAAACAGTTGAAATTGGCAACAGCGACACTGAAGACCCACTCGTTTTTAAGGAAGCCTACGTTGACAGTAAGAACTCGCCATATACTATTGTAGACCGCGTAGACGTCGACATCGCCAGCGATGATTCTGGAGCATCAACGTGCGCCCTTCCACAAAGCGAAGTGGACAGGATCAAATGAACTTTACAGAGTGGGTGTGACAGCGACGTCCAAAGTGACAGGGAGAGCATTTCAGATGGTAAGGAGAGTCAAAGTCTGCGCAAAATGGTGATCGGTATCTGTTACTATAACCAAGGAAATCTTTTTAAATGAATCATGAATCATGAAGAAATTCTATAAATGAATCATGAATCATCGGTCGAAAAACATCTGAGAATCACGAATTATCATACTGAAAAGATTCCACTTCCACCCCCGAGACTACCAAGTTATAACAGTTCTTTACATCTCCAGTACGTTCTCTACAATGTTGCTTACGAGTGCCTTTACTGCCTCTTTCTTTTTTAACAGCTATCTACATCTCAGAATCGTTCTATCTCTGAATATTTTTTGTTTCTCGCAGGACACGAGCTTTCATACTGCTAAGGAGCTTTTAAAAATATCTGCATTTCTGTTGAATAACGAAATAGGTAACAAGACACGCTCAGACTAGAGTGCATTGTCTTAATATGAAAACCTTATTCTTGGCAATTTCTTAGCTCAATAGAAATCTAAGCAAATGTAACTCAAATAAGATCTAATCAACTCACTTGGAAAACATTTTCATCTATTTAGAAGATTTCAATGCTGACAGAAATGGTTAGAATCTTAGAACAGAAACCTGCGTTCTATTTTCAAATGAGGAACGTCAGG
>JAOBRG010085553.1:6961-20482 GCA_027574985.1 Umimayanthus nakama | reverse complement strand
CCACCCCCCCCCCCCCCCCCCCCCGTTCCCGCGCTCTGGTTCCGCTCCTCGCAATTATGTTTTTATGCCCACTTCGAAATGGCGGACTGTCGCGGCTCATTTGTTATTCGTAAATTCATATCATAGGGCTATTGATGGTTGTTTATGGTTATCTAGTGTTAGTTAGGGTTGGGTAAGGGCTACTGTCGTAGGAACTTTAGACAGACATACATAAAAATGCTAAGCGTTGGTAGCGAAATGATTGGTTAATGTAGTGGCTTATGAGGTTCTACGTTCGAGACTCGTCATGACCATCTTTCTTTGGCGTTATTAACATGCATTTGCAGTTCTAGTAAGCGTCCGCCATCTTAAGCTTGAAGTGGGCGTAGAAAAAAAAGCGCCCGCTCGTGTACCCTGATTACTAATGTATAGCCAAACCCAATACGTGCCTGCTGCTTTTTGTCTTGGTGAATGGAATCCAACAGGGTTAAACATCGGTGTTCTTTCAAAATCTTGTTTATACTTTTCTTCTAAGATTAGAAGAACCAATTTTCCACTCTTTACTTGAAAGCTACGTTCACAAGTTTGAGCTAGATAACAACTTTGAGCTTTGCTTGGTTCCAGTGGCTCTGGGCTTGGACTTCTTTTCTACTCTAATTTGTTTTTACACCTATTTAAAAAATCCAACCCCCTCAAATACGGTATTTTTCGAGCTCTGTAGATCTTAGGGGGCAAATAATAACAATAATAATAATAATAATAATAAAAGTAACAGTAATAATAATATTAATAATGTTAAAAACAACAATAATAAGACATTTTAACCAACTGCTTTATCTTCATGAGTAAAGTATGAAACTAAAGGTTCACGTTCTTTCGCCCATTATTTCCCAGGCCAATCGATGGGTCCGTAATAAAGAGCTCAAGAATGGGTTAAAGGTCATCAAACTCACCGATCAGAATTTCCTGCGTACCCTAGAGAACTGTATCAGGATTGGTATGCCTGTGCTGTTGGAAGAGGTGAGTCACAGCGTTTTTTGTGTGAGGACTGGTATGCCTGTGTTACTGAGAGAAATGTGTCGTTACTTTTATATCAGAATCAGTACAATGCTTTCATAAAAAAACTTGAATTTTGATTGATGACAAGCAGTATTAAAGTAAGCAAAAACAACTATATTTTCAAACGGTATGCTATAAACTTAGCGTTATGCAGTTAATGAAGATTCCTTAGCTGTTGTGACAAACCGGTGTCGCTTAAAACTAGAGTCGGTTTTTCTAAACGGATCAACCGTATTACAGTGGCCAGGCTGGGCAAAAACATGTTTTATCGTAGCCTATGTTTATGCCAACAAACGTTTTATTTTATTTTTTTAATTTGTATTACCTTTTCCTACTGAAACCGCCATAGATTCTTTATTTGCACGCACTATGCAAATTTAATTTGTTTTTTTATTTAAAATTATTATTATTATTATTATTATTATTATTACTATTATTATTATTATTACTTCTGTTATTGTTTTTGTTTATTGTTCTATTGTTTTTGTTTATTAATCTATTACTGTTTTTGTTATTATTGTTACTGTTTTTGATTTCGTTGTTGTTGTTGCTGTTTTTCAGTATTGTTTAACACATTTGCTGAAATATAAAATTTATCTAAGTTGTATAGGCCTGAAGACGATCACTGTGAAAAAAACGTGTTGTTTTTATAGGTTTGAACTAATTTTAACTTAGCCTATAAGCGTTTAGTTTTATTAGATGTGCTGGTAGATGAGACACTTGCTCTTGAAGCAACTCTGACAGTTGTCTATTTTGAAGGTACACTTACAGCTTGGGAAGTCAATATGCTATTCCTAGTTAACCTTGCTTTCTTGTCATCTTTAGGTCGGAGAGTTTTTGGACCCTGCTCTAGAGCCAATTTTACTGAAACAAACGTTTGTTCAGGTGAGGAATAACTTTCCTTTTTATCTGGATTTGTAAGCGCAGATTGATGATGTGTTCTTGTGTTTCCCCTACGCTTGAGGCAAGATTTCCACATAATCTTCCGGGTCTTCTCAATCGACCCAGAAGATCGACACGATATGATCGATTATCAGTTTTCATATATTCCTTTCGATTGGCTGAAAGTGTGAAACTGACGTGTTGATCACAGTATTCGTTAGTAGTTATTGAAATCAACTTCCTAGAATTGAGTTGTCACTACTTTTGTTTTGTTTTTCTCAACATTTCTGCCTTTGTGTTTTTAGCCTACTTTAGTCTTTATCTTTTCTTTACTAATGAACGTAAGTTTTATTCTGCCTCGACTAGCAACTAGCTGTTGTGCAGGTCAAACAGATTCTCTAATTTGTTATAAAATATTATAACAAAATTAATGTTGTGTCAATTTTGAAGCTCACCAATTGTCTGAGTTGGTTTCAATAATAATCTTTCTGGTTTGTCCAGACACGTAAAAAACAAATTTATTTATAATGATCTGTTTGCAATTTAATATCAAATGTGAAATATGAATACTGTTTTGCCCCAAGTTGGTTTTCAGGTTTGTGTTTTTTAGTTTGATTCACGCCCATCGTTTAGATATTTTGCCGATTGCCCTGCCCCGCAGTAGTGTTTTCATACACCGGTAATCACCCCTTTCCCCTCAACACACATTGGAAACAACTTGGCTGCTTCGCAAGGCTTAGATGGATAGACCAGTTTCCTTTTCCCAGTTACCACTGTTCACAATAAATACAGACTTGTTTTTGCAATGTTAGAATCAACTTGAAGTTTAATATTCTTAAATTCCAGTGTGGATTTAACCTATTCACATATTTATATGGTTTATGTAGAAATCAACACCAAGTCGAGGTTAATCTTGTAGAAATGAATCTGTTGTCCTGTAATCAGTGGCAATCGGGAATAGGAAACTGTTTAAAAGGATCTTTTACCCAAGGTGTATAAAACTAAATTTTTGGAATTTTGGAAATTGACTCAATTAAATCGTAATTCATTGGCTCATAAGCATTGGTTCATGGAAAACACTCAACGATTGCTTTAGAAATATGTCGAAGCGCTTTAATTTCAAAACATTTTTTTAGATCTTGTACATGTACGCAGGTTATTTTATCTGCTTTGAACAAAATCACGATATTAATTTTGTTCCACAGGGCGGCCGTCTGCTCATTCGTCTGGGAGACAGTGACATTGATTACGACAAGAACTTTAAGTGAGTTGAGCGATTAATCCCTTTAGTATGAAGCTACAAGTTCCTCAATTCTGATTGCCTCATTCATCACTCAATTTTTCCTTAGTCTGAAAGCGAAATCGTTTATCGAATGTCAAATAACAAAACACTGTTATCGGACAGATGGATATGTCAGTCACAACCTGATTTCCTAGCTTTCCCACCACTCAGCGACAACAAAATAGTTACTATATGATAGTAGCAACCTACCTCTAAGACAATTCTGGCCAAAACAAAATGGAGAGTTTTTAACTTCAACAGCGAAAGTTAAAATCGGAATAGGTAGGCTGATGAATACAAAGTAACTAGTTTTAATTTTATCAGTAAGTAAGCCTTAGGATATTTGGCAAGTGTCTAAAAGAAATTTTGCTTTTGTACAGTCCTTCAGCTTCAACATTATGAGAGTTTCAGCAGCTTGTGCTTTTCAAAGGCAACTATAAACGCTTCTTTTTGAAAACGATATTAGAAGACAACTTGTAAGCAGTGCCTGTGAGATCTTTCATAAATGTGCTCTGTAAATGTTTTACGTTTAAACAAGGACCACCACAGTCTATCGTTTATAGGCTATCTAGCCAAGGTTTATGCAGTCATGTTTGAAAATGTCCGTCTTGTTCCGTAGGTTTTACATGACCACCAAGCTGGCGAACCCGCACTACCTCCCTGAAGTCTGTATCAAAGTCACTATCATTAACTTCACGGTTACAAAATCCGGACTGGAAGATCAGCTACTTGGGTAATTGTCATGTACATACAATGTCTCGTATATGGGAGGAATGCCACGGTTCTCAAAGGGAATTTCTATTTTCAGGAGTGAATATTGAATGAAGACATTTTTTCCAATCAAAGAAACAATACAGTCTTCTCGATTTTGTTTTGTTGTTGTCGTTGTTCCAGTAACACAACACTAAATCTTAAATCGCACAGCTAAAATTTGCTCAAAAACAGTTCATCTGTACAATTTATCCATTGGAAGCATAATCAATTTTGCGTTGAGCTATGTAATCACTTTTTAGTTAACTTTGTGGAGAATTCCCTTTATATTAACAGTTTCGAGACATATCAATTTTATTCAAAAGTTTAGCGAGTTGCAGGGCCATCATATTGTTTTTCATCTTTTTTTCTTAAATAATATTATAGACAACAGTAACGATTGCTATTTGATTTATATTTAGCGCATATTTATAATTAAAATATACCTATATGTACTAAAAATTGAGTTAAAATCGTACTATAAAATATATACACCCATATTACTCACTACCCTAATATTTATCTTTCTCTATCTCAAGTACAATTTCTTTCTTGTTTTCTCATAGTGATGTTGTACGACTCGAGAGGCCCGACCTGGAGGAGCAGAGGAACCAGTTAATCGTACGAATCAACTCTGACAAGAACCAGCTGAAAGCTATTGAAGACAGAATCCTGAAGTTGTTGTTCCACTCTGAGGGAAACATCCTCGACGACGAGGTGCTAATCAATACATTGAACGAGTCCAAGGTGAGCCGTACTAGTTTACGTTAAAGACCTATTTGTAACCAAGATACTTGGCAAGTTTAATCAAGTGTCTAGTCGGGATTTTCCCAATTTTTAACTTTCAAAGCATCTAAAAACCGGAAAATTCCGATTTTTGAAATGTCAGTTGGTTGATACTGATCCCGTTTTTGAAAAGATTAATACTTAAAAAGTCAAAAGATCAGTTTCTTTCCAAATCTTCCTACAGCAAATAAACAAGGAATTTGGTCTTTTGTCGATTCAAGGCGTACCGATAACTCACAGCTCTCTGTTATGAACAACCTATTGTGGCTGTCAAAATACAGGCAGTGGCACGACAAAAAAGATTTGCTAAAAGTTTTCTACAGGGGTCAAGCTTCCTCAGGGTTGGGGGTTGGGGCACAACAATGATAGTGACTTAATTTCTGACTTTCAAGTGTTGGCAAGTATGCAGTAGTCTCGCAAAAAAATGGTATAGCACCAAACTAAACCCGAATACCACCACCAAACTACAGAATTATTTTAACTAGAAGACAGGGTTCAAAATAACGTTCACAAAATATGCCGAATTTTCTAGGCTGTTTTCATATATCCTAAAATTTCTGCCGGCCGTTTTTCAAGCAACAATGTGTATGTTCAATGTTTTTACTTGGGTGTGTTTCAACCAATCAGCCTACGGGGAATATGGGAAAGTTTTGAGTAAACTAGGCATGACCTTAGCTCACCAGCATAAACGAATAAAATGTGCCATTCAGAAGCAAAATAGTTTTGATGTTCAAGCTTTACTGAATTAGTGAAAGCAGTTCCGCCAATGCTTTATGTTAAGTTATAATGTGGAAACAAAAACCTTCGGCAAGGTCCTAAAACTGCCGGCTATCGCCGGTAGCCGGCGGCTATTTTGAGCCCTGAGAAGATGAACACTTATATTTGTTAACAACAGTTACTATCCTTAATGTTCCAGGTCACGTCTGGTGTAATCAGCACAAGACTGAAGGAAGCAGAGACAACTGAGGAGAAGATCTCAACGGCTCGAGAGAAGTACCGTCCTGTGGCCACACGGGGTTCAGTCATGTATTTCGTGGTAGCCAGCATGGCTGAAGTGGACCCTATGTACCAGTACTCCCTCAAGTACTTCAAACATGTAAGTAGCCATTCTGGAATACAGTTGTTTTTCGTTTGATTGGTTGTTCAAACACTCAGCGAACACGTGTTCTTAGTTCGTACCAAACACTGTGTTGCGTTTGGTTGTGGCTGTCCTTGAGTCTCTTTGGTCAGTTTGTGATTTAATATTGAAATGCCTATTATCCAATTTGTTGTGAACTCCTGTCATTATTTTTTTGTTTTTTCTTTATTTTACTTTTATTTGCAAAGTCTGAGTTCCTGAAGCTGTCATAGCTGCTGAGGCAGCCTCCTGATGAAGGCTAGTACCGATCGAAACGAAACACGGTTGGCTATAATAGAGGTGTTTTTTTGTTTGATCTTGAAGCAAAAACTAGCGAACTGACCATGAACCAAGTTTTTGAGCTTTGGTTGGTTCTGTGAACACGACGAACACGCGTGTCATCTTCTTGGAGTACAAAACTTGTTCATTTGACGCTGTGTTTTAATTTTGTTTTGTCGGGCGAACAAGATTCTGTGCACAGCGAACAAAGTTGCGTTTCAATAGACAATAAACAAACTGAGCTACAGTTTAATAGTCCCTTGTAACTCGACAAGTGATCAGTTCGTCTAAGGGCCACTGAAGTTTTACTGTTTGATGTTTCCTGGCTTTGGCAATGAAAAGTGAAGTGAACACGTAATAAACGAGATTTTCAATGTTAAGCCAAAGCGCTCTATTGAGATTTTTGTATTGTTTAGCGGACACATGGGGCTCGGTGATACATTTTACAGTAGCTAGCATAGTCTGAATGGAACCCGTTTACACCTTGAGATCCATTTAAACCAAATTTTAGATTGTTTTTATGCTTATGATTAACTTTGGTAAAAATGTTTAGAAGGTGCTTGGTAAATATTTGAACATACATTTTGTCAAAGCATCTGATAGAAGATTTTAGAGTGACTAGAATATTTTGTTCCTCTTCAGTTGTTTAACACGTGTATCGAGAACAGTGAGAAGGTTGATTCGCTGGAGAAAAGACTGCTTCTCTTGCTTGATAACACCACCAAGAACGTGTATGAGAATGTCGCCAGGTTTGTGTTCTCCTTTTAACATTTCTGTCTTATGCCTGATGTGCGACCTTTATTGCTCTATCATTGTTGGTGGTTTAAGGTCATTCCCCCGCTTTGCAGTGCGAAGCTCTTCTATGCATGAGGTTGCCGTTGTGACATTTGAGAGTTTTCAATGTTCCTTGACAAAATTAATACAGTTAAACTAACAACTGATAAAATGTATCGAAAAGACTGAAATTTGTTCGATTTAAGCAAGAAAACGCCAGTTTTAGCGATACTTTGTACAATATCTCCTAAACAAGCATGACGGCTCCCTAGTTTTATTCTACCAATTTGAGCTATGACCAAACAACTCCGTGTTCAGAAAAAAAGTAGAAAATTCTGAGTGTTAGAAAATACAATAAAATTAAAAAGGTATTGGCTAAAATAGAATGTTTCTCTGGATTTGGTAAACAAAGCAACAATTTTCATTTGAAACAAACTCTGATACTATAAACACTTTTTGTATAAACACCAAAAGCAAATTTTCTCAAGACCCAGAATTGTTTATCACCTTACTTTTCGTATGTTTCCAGATTTCTGAACATTAGATTTGGCGTTCCGAATTATTGTAGTACAGTTACGTTGCATTGCTTTCACTAACGAAATTTTAGCTGTTCTCCCTATCTCTATCAGTAATGTGGGGACCCCCCCCCTTTTTTTTATTTCATTTCTGGGATGAACAAGGTTTTACCAAAATTTGAGTGCAGATTCTGTTTGGATGGAATGCCGACCCTGAACAACGATAAAGAAACATCCTGATTTTGCATTATTGCTCTTTGCCACACGTGTTATCATGCTAAACACCTTTTTACACATTTTTTATCAGTTCAATATTAAAAATTTGTTGAAATATCTATATTCCAGTTTTTTATGACTTCCTTTTGTTTTCCCTCTTGTACCTTCTATCTTTGCGTTACACAGAAAGCAAGTAAAAAAACAGCCCTAACATTGTTCTTGTCGCACCACCAATTACTCATGCACAGAAGAGTCTCCAATGTTTTTTTTTGCGAACGCGGAAACTGTCGTAACTACTGAGCCTCATAACTCCAAATGCACTACGAACTACAGTGTAATGTGACCTCTCAAATCATACATGTAGCTCTGGAACGATACAGTTTTCCAGTAGTTACTACAAGATTTCTCACGCCCCTTTGGAGTAAAAATGCTCTTTCTAAGGTTCTTTTGCTTTTGCCCCGGCAAGGAAACAAACAGAAGCCCTTTCAAATTCTCAAATCGAAGTTGTAAGCTTTTGCAAGGGTGATTGTCTTGTTTGAGGGTTATTTGTGAGTAGGTACAGAAAACGGAACCAGAGAAAAACAGCGAGACTTCGATCATAAACCCAAAGACTTATACTTTGTGGTTTCTGTATAGGGGGCTGTTTGAGCAGCACAAGCTTGTGTTTTCCTTCATGCTGTGCGGCGAGATCCTGCGACAGAGGGGCGACATATCGGACGCTGAGTGGAACTTTTTCCTCAGAGGCGCAGGCGGTTTGGACAAGGTAGGCTTTCAAGCAATGGGTTTGTTAATTCGACTATAAAGCGTTTGCCGCATACTTATGAGTCTGTGCAAGTAAACTTACATTCGACTTGCTCTTAGTTTTCCACCAACTTGCATGCTTGGGCTTGATGGATCTGTGTTGACTTGCATCGACTTTGAAGGAGCACCACTTTGAATGCTGCATTACAAGTTTGTCACAGGCAAAATCGTGTCCACGTAATAAAATAGTTTTGTTACTAAGAATATCTAAAAAGATGAACGAGCTGAAAGGTTACATGCTGAATTAATGCAGAATACAGTTGGAAGAAGGGTCTAACTTTCTAAAAGAGAAAAAAACTGCATTAACAGTGGCATGTTGTTTGAAAGCAACGCTGACGTGGATAGAAACACAAAATGATTGAGGAGAAAATCAAAACTAGTTATAAAACTATAGGCGTTGCAAGAACAGTTTTAAAAGTATTTAGTAGTTTCGAATGAAATGTGATTTGACCAATTTTAGAGAAATATACAAAAAGAATGTCCTGAACTTGGATTTCCATTCTTATCAGAGTTTTTTTTTGACGACAGGAAAGGCCTCCAAAGCCGAAGGAGTCGTGGCTGAACGACAATACGTGGAACATGTGCTGTGATTTGGAGGTAAGTGTACAGAGATCGCAGTTGCTAAAGTACTGAAGAAGTCATAGCTATATCCATTTTTTTCTGCTGGCTTGCTGTTTATTGCTTGTCCTTTGATATTGTTAGTTATGTAGACAGTCATCAGTGTTTTTCTTGGAAATGTACCTTTCGTAATTTTAAAGGAAACTACAGCTGGGACGCCAATTGATTCGATATCCGAAATCTTTCGAAAATTCGTGTCTTTTCTTACTTTTTTTACCACTCGAAATAAAGTATATATCTTCGCAACCCTTGTAACATCCTAGCTACCGGTATATACTGCACGGATATTAAACAAATGCTGTGTTGCTACTTGCTATCGATCTTCTCAAGGTTGTAGTATCATATCAATTCACTGCATGGATATTGAACAAATGCTCTCTTGTCCACTGCTGTCTTCTCCAGGATCTCATTCCAAACTTTAAAGGAATCAAGGAGGATATCGTTAAGGCATCCATTACCATCACTCTGGGGTCCATCGAGGTGAGCTCTTATTTGTTTTCAAGATTACAGTTGCTATTGGTTGGAGCGGTCGACTCCATTTATCTCCATGACACAATATTTTAACAAGTTTACTTTTTTAGTTTTAGTTATGTTTTGGTGGAAATCAATCACCTAACTAGCCAATGACCCTTTACGCTATCATATCACTATTTGCCCGAATATATCCATAGTCAAGTTTCCTCAAATACTTGGCCAGCTGGTGTAGAAGGTATCGATTCTTTGCTATTTTGATGTAAATTATTTTGTTTCGTATCCAGGTTCATCTCAGTTTTGGTGCAGGTTTTCCTCAAATACTCTAACTGTCAATGTGTAACTTTCTTGTTGCCTCGAGATTCACGCCAACTCTGGCGTAGAAGGTTTCTCTATATGTTTTGGTGCGATTTTCTTGTACTGTCTCTAGAACCATCCAAAATTATTTGAAAACTTTTTTGAATCTTTTTTCTACTTTTATCCCAATTCTACTAGGTGCTCCTTATATATTCTATTGCGTAATATTCTTGTTCTGATTCCAGATTAAACCCAGCGTCTGATGTAGAAGGTGTCCCATATATACTCGATTTGTATTGCTATCTAGTATATCCAGATTCATCCCAGTGCTGGTGCAGGTGTTTGCTGTCTTTCGTAAACGGTCGATGCCAGCTATAACAGTCGATGCCACTTCCAAAATCAGTCAATGCCGTTTGTAATACATATACAGCAAAAAGATTGTGAACGACACTGAATCAGGTTGTTGGCGTAGTGGCAATGTAAAGGACTAGAGTGCTAATGGTCCCAGGTTCGAATGACGATAATTCTTTTTTTGTTTAACCTTTTTTCTTTGTCTTTCTAGTTTTTTCTTTTAGAGTTTTGGCTAGTGTTAGAGCCAGGTTGTGTTTAATTTGTATTTTGGCGATCAAGACTTCATGAAAATGGTGATAGACTGTTGTTCGAAATAAAATCGGCTGTTTCTTAGGCATCGACAGTTTAGGAAAGGGACACTAGCGTGTCCGGAACACAATCTATTTGTGTAATGTTCTTGTTCTGTATCCAGATCAACCCCAATGCTGGTATAGAAGGCGAGGAGGAGGAGAAGGAACATGACTCCGACTCGAGTTCCTCGGATGAAGAGAGCACCACCGAAGAAACCGATGAACCTTCTTGGAATGATAAGTTAACCAGCTTCCAGAAACTTGTAGCCATCAAAGCTTTCAAAGAAGAAAAGGCAAGTTCTTGTTGTGTTGAAACTGGTTCTACCGCACATTACACATTAAGTTGACCGTCAACTTGTATTTTGCAAAGTTCTTTTGTAAGTGTATGATGGTGTTATCTAAAGAATGCTCCACTTCCTTAGCTACGAACACTCTTTTTCGTTTATAGATGTATAAACCCTGATTTTATTTGTGTCCCGAAGGAGTTTCGGATGAGTTTAAAATCATAGTGGGGGAAGGTATATCCGGGAGAGTTTGTTTTAAGTGGAGCTTATAATCAAAGGGGGCTTATAACTGGAGAAAGCATTCAACAACAAGGACAAATTATAGTTTCTGGAGTACATCACTGTGGATACTTAAAAATGGGGGAGTAGTTATAAAATAGGAAACCTGTAATCAGGGGATTATAATTAGAGGGCCAGAATTCATTTTCTGGCAGGCCTTCAATAGTCTGGGAATTTTTAACTGGACAAAAACATCACGAATGAAGCTACTACCCTACCATTCCTCTAACTATACACACAGAATCTCATCTTGCTTGATAAAGGGTTTGTTTTAGGTGTATTCATAGTAACCAGAAGATATGGGTTTGATCAACAAAAGTTGATATTGTTGTTTTTAGTTGATCAAACTCATATATTAAGCGTACTCGCCCACGCAGAAAAAAACGGTTTTTTAAAAAAACAGTCTTCTATTGGTTAACCAGAAGAGTAACGTTCCATGTCATAGGTGGTGTTTGCTTCCGTGGATTTCGTTTCTGAGAACCTTGGCAAGATGTTCGTGGAGAGCCCGTCTATCGACCTGAACCTGCTATATGGGGACATGGCCCCGACCACGCCCCTGATCTTTGTCCTCTCCACAGGCTCAGACCCTATGAACGCTTTCCTAAGATTTGCACGGGACATGAGTTACACCGACAGGTAATTTGATATTCAATATCGACACATGGCTAATGCTGCCCCTTGTACTACTAGTACTACCTGTTCAACTAACAACATTGTGTGTTATTTAGGATCCAGGCCATCTCCCTCGGTCAAGGACAAGGACCTGTGGCAGAAAAACTGATACAGAATGCTGTCAAGACTGGTGATTGGGTTTTCTTACAGGTAAAGTTTTTAGTATGTTTCGAAGAACAAAATGGCACAAGTGAAGCGGCCTTGTTCATCGTTTTGATACCAGCACTCTGTGTTTTCACACTGCTATTTGGCCTTTTTTGCTCTTTATTAAATTTTTTGTATATTTTTAACGCTCTTTTCTTTCTAAAGCATCTTCTTGCGAATTTTGTTAAGTATAAACAACCTACAAAGTTTTTCATTGCTGGTGATCTTGTCACAATCCATCTACAGTACTGTAAGATCCCGTTTTAAGTCACTCTTTGAGCGCTAGGTACAAGTAGGTAAATTTGTACTTGACTTTATTGGGGCTTAACAACATTGATGCATTTACCAAAAAAATTGTTTTGGATTTTAAAACAGCTTTAATGCAAGAATTCTAGAATTTAAAAAAATCAGAGAGATGGAAGATTGAATAAACAATGCTTTATTGTTCTTAATTTTCAATAAAATGTTTCGCGGTTGTGTGGGTTATAACATAATTAGGCTTTAACGCTATAGTACACGTTTTGTGATCTGCTACCATCTACGGTTTCACAGAACTGTCACCTTGCTGCATCCTGGATGTTGGCCATGGAAACGACTATCAAGAACTTGTCAGCGCCGGATGCGGAAGTGCATGAAGACTTTCGGTTGTTCCTTAGTTCCATGCCCACCAAGTCATTCCCGGTCACAGTTCTGCAAAACAGCGTCAAGGTGACAAATGAGCCTCCCAAAGGCCTGAGGGCAAATATCAGGAGAGCCTTTGGAGAGCTGACTAGTGACACATTCGAAAATCATAGTAAGTAAGGCAAAAGCGGGTTGCCCAGCTGATGATATTAAGCCACCAGGGCGAAAATTAAGTTAGCAAAGATGTCTGCTAGAATTTTGACTTCTCATGTTTTCCATTTTTTTGGTTTAAGTACCTAATTTGTTTCTTTTCTATTTATGAAGGCATATACAATAAAAATGCGAATCCTCAGTTTCAAAGCTACACGAAGAATGAAATTATTCATACTTTTAATCTTCATGTTCTCTAGAAAACTAAAATTGCGGTTTTCAACGTTCTGTTTTAATGGACGACAAAGGAAATGCGGTCAGTTGGCTGCACTCCCAGGTGAAATTGTTGTAATTTGTAAAAGGTCTACAGTTGGTCCCCGTTATTTGAAGTCCCGTTGGGGAAAGGAAAATGGTTCGAATTAACGGGGTCCAATTGTATTGTTTTGTAACGTACTGGGTACTGTTGCTCGTAAAAAATGCCTTCAGTTGTTTGAAAGAGTTTTGATTGTATCCTTTGTAGTTCTCGGAGTGACTTGGAGGAAACTTGTATTCGGAATTTGCTTCTTCCATGCCATCATACAGGAGCGGAAGAAATTTGGACCACTGGGATGGAACATAAAGGTCAGTGACCAAAGATCGATTGAAGCGGTGCCATTACTTTACCCAACATTTGTTGGAGCTTGTTGACCCATGTTGCGTAGTGTTGGTTGTACGGGAGTTTAAGCAGTGCAGACGTCTTGTCCATTTTGAGCAAAGTTTTGCTAGTATCTAAAATTAAAAAAAAGTTCCTAGGTGACACACTGTTTGCTACTAGCATACCAATTTAGATTTAACCGAGCTCAATTTAACCGAGTGGAAATATTTGGAGGTTGCTATTCATTGAACTGATTGAAGTTTTTTATTA
>JAOBRG010085552.1:8836-21107 GCA_027574985.1 Umimayanthus nakama | reverse complement strand
AGACAGACAGACAGACAGACAGAGAAAAAGAAAGAAAGTAAGAAAGAAAGAAAGAAAGATAGAAAGTAAGTAAGTAAGTAAAAAATGAAAGAAAGAAGGAACAAAGAAAGAAAGAATAAAGAAAGAAAGAAAGAAAGAAAGAAAGAAAGGAAGGAAGGAAGAAAGAAAAATAAAAGAAAGAAAGAAAGCGAACAGTAAAATACACAACTTGCAGCCACAAGTGAGTCGTATAATACATGTACCTCAGAGAAATGAAACTGTTTCTCCAAACTCTCCACCGCTTCCACCCAACAAGATAAAACGAGCCATTTTTGGTTTTCCGGTAAAGTTTGCGTACATGTTAGTTTTGTAAAAACAACATTTTCAAAGACAACAGTATTGCTCAATTTCATTTAAGCTGTAAAGCAGTTACAGCTAGCCTATTTAAAATTATAAATAATACACATTTGTGCTTCCAAAGTTTTTTTTTCTATGGAGAGCTTGCACAGAGCAGGCAAAGGAAGGTAATCAAGTAAAGAAAAGCTAAGATACTTTTTTCGCTATTCTCGGAAACATTTTCTGTTGTTAATGTCATCTGAATTGCTGTTTCAGAGCCTACGAGCAAACCGGCCTGCGGATACATCCCACCTCAAGGTAATAAAGTGATACCCACTGCAAACAACTGCAAACTACTCATTACACGTTTTATGACGCAAGGATGACGGTTTACACAAACGCAGACATCAATGTATGTACTAGTTTGTTATTTAGCGCTTTTTCAGAACTTCAAGGTACACTACTTTATCTAATTCCATTACCAATTATACAAAGTATAAAATAGAAGCAAGATTTATTTAAATAATTTGAGAATACATTAAAAAAAGTTCACTTGATCAAAATACACCACTACCGGGTTTGGTTGCTGTGCATACGTAAATATACCGCATCACTGAACTAATTCAAAACCGGATGAAAATTTCACAAGAACGATGTTCGTTGAGCAGCTGCCGAGTCTCAATAAAGAACATGACAGTTTGTTTGGAACGACGCTTAAGATTAGAAAATGAAAGATAGTTAAGGATAAGATAAGAAAAAAATAGATAAAATGATATAAGATAAGATAAGATTAGATACTTAAGAATAATATATAGGATAAGGTAAGAAAATATAGGATAAGACAAGATAAGGTAAGTTAAGACAAGATAAATAGGATAAGAAAAGATAAGACATTTTTTTAATTCACGGTTGTTGCATCAAAATTTGGATGTGCTTGCTCATAATCTACATGCAGTTAATTTTAAGAATGGTGTAAAGTTCAGTGCAAAATCTTTGTTTCTGCAAAACACTGTTTCATTAGTATGAACCAAATATCGTGTAACACTGTAGCAGGGCGAGTTGTAATGATTGTGACTTGCTTGACACAGATGGTAACCCCGAGACAGGCGGTCCAGGAACAGTGTTTATTGACGGCAGTGGCGTGCGCACCATACGAGTGGACAATCAGGGTCGGAGACCAAAAGTAGGGCACTTACTACTACTGGAATCTTTTTTCTCTTCTGATTTTGTTTTTGCCTAATTAAGGCTTTTGTTGGGAGTTTTTCAAGGAAGTGTAAAGTTTTAGTGAGAAAAGTTATCGAAACTCCATCATGCTAAACTGATAAGCTTTCCAATCAACCTTTCAGCCTTTTAAAAGCATTTTAAACCTTCAGTAACTATACGATCCATTTTATTTTGTGGTATAGCGGGGACGTTAACCAGCCATTTTGTACGTTATTTTATATGACTCTTATTTTCATATTTTTTCCTTTAGGTCAGTGCCTCGGCCGACTTTAGTGTTTTCCGTGAGACAGGTAAGGAAGGGTGTGACTGGAGACTAGGACTTGTGTTTCACTTACATTTTAACGTTTTTTTGTTTTCTGTCAAGTGGTTTTCTTGAGACGATTTGAAAAGGAAAGGTTTCTCAGTGGCGGATCAAAGGGAGGGGGGGGGGGGCTGTGCCCCCATATTTTGGATTTTTTTCTTTTTTTGCAAAAGCGAAATTTTGTAAAAAAAATTAGTACTAAACGAGTACGAAATTCATCTCAAAATGCTTGAATTGGGAATTTTAGAGATGTATTAGAGCCCTCTTTTGACTATCATCTTAAGACAAAACAAAGACTAATCCAGCTGCATTAATTTTGTTGCGTTTATTATCTTGCTATGTTAATTTTTTAAATATTTAGCTAAAACAAACGAGTGGAACTGGGGCGAACTGGGGCATATAGATGAAGTTCAACTTCAACCAATCAGCGCTCATCTGTGTGCATGACCCGGGAAACTGCAAATGGCGGCGCCACTGTACTGGCGGACGCCATTTGTAAGTTATCATCTGAAGAGATTTTGACTCTAACTTCATAATTCGCAAAGTTTCCCGTTTAATACGCGAATTTCAAATAGCACTGTCTTACTATGAAAAGAAACGAGAGACGAACGTAGGAATAAAATCATGTAAAACCAAGAAAGGTAGGTCAACACGTCTCTTGATCAAAGTTTTTTTGAAGTATTGTCAGCACACCACTAACTCTTGCAAAGTTTACTTTTAGTTGAAATTGCCTTGCAGTTACAATGCAATAGTTCGTTTTGATGCTGTACTCATACATTTTTTTTCTCAAGTTCGACGTGGATGTCCGAATCGTGTACGATAACAGCTACCCTGGGTACCCGAGCCAGAAGCAAATACTCGCTCACTGAATTGGAACATTCATATTGATATTGTCTCTGCCAGTACCTAGGGTAGATAACAGCCAGACAGCTCGATAGCAACACAGCATCGATCATTTCTATCTTAAAACGAATTTTTCTTTGAATCTGTATCGTGAATGGCAACTTGAACTTGCCGGGTAGCCGATGTAAATAAAGACAACCAGGTCAGAAGTCAAAACAAATACAACTAAATTTAACATTTCAAGCTAGTTTGTTAACGTCATTAACATCTATCGACACTGATCTAGCGAATCAGCCTAAAATATACTAGCTATACACGTATCTATCTGTCTGTTTATCAACATTGGTTGTTTCTGTCTAGTATACATTATTCGTTACTGTTCCCCAACCGAATTTTCGAGACAGGATAGCAGGCTTTATTCCAATTTTATTTTGCCGTTCGGTTGTCAACTCGTCTGCTAAGTGTTATCTGCAGATTTTGACAGACGGTGTTCAGCTACCAACGTGAATGCAATCCAATACTCGGCTGTTACTTACAATCTCTTCTTTAGACTGAGAACATGAACTATGAAGCTAAGAAATACCCAAAATTTAACGGAACTAGCTAACATAACTGAGGCCAGGGACTGCGAAGCTGCTTTGAAAGTGGGGGGGAGGGGAGGGGAGGAGGGGAGGGGGTGACTACTAGTTCAAAGTGGGGGAGGGGTGGCTAAAAACTTTTTTTCTCAGTAACTTTCTTTAATTTATTTTTCAAAAAAGTTGGGGGGGGGGAGCAGAAGAGGGGCTGAAGACCCCCAGCCCTCCCCCCTCCGCACCCCGCGGGCCTTGAAGGCGAAGAACTCTCATTTGGATTCATGTTTTGCACAAGATCACTGAGTTTAAAAAAAAGGCCTCTAAATCTTTTTTATTTTTATCATTGTCGGTCATGGTAGCGACTAACTAGTAAAGCTTTTCTAAACTTCCGGATGGTTTGTGCGAATGAAAAACAACAAACGTACACTCAATACTGACAATCATGTTTGAGAACGTTTTACGAACAGCTGAGGCTGAGTAACGCCTTAATGGAGACAAAATTGTCATAAATCTGATCTTGACCTGACAAACAGCTAAGTGTATTAACTCAACAATATAGAGTATTAATATCTCAAACTTATCCGTAACAGTTTTGTTACTATCAGATTCGTTTCCTTCAAACCTCAATGTTTATCCAGGATTAATTGTTACCTGTTTAATATGTGGGTGCAAAAATTGTCTTTACCTCTCCCACTGAGAACATTTGTATGTTAAGCCTCCATGCCCCTTAAAATTCCCCTTTTAAATTTTTTTTTCGAAATCCTCGAATCCTCGGGGCGGGGTATCGAAATTTTTGGTAATCTAAAAAAACTGATTTACGTGCCTTTATTTCTGTAAGAACCATGGCAGTTTTGGGCTGCGCTGTTCTTAATTTTTTCGCGATTTCAGCTTCAAATGTTCAGTTTAAATTGTTCTTGTTTCATGATATTTCAATCAGCGGATGATTTGTCAGAAACAATAAAAAGGCGTTAAGCATTACTATGCACCGTCAAAATCTTGAAACTCTCAGTACAGCGTCTGCGAACGTGACAAACTTGCTTGTTACTCTTCCAGCGCGCGATCACCTAACTAATTCTGACAAGCCTTTGCGTACATGTATCGTGTTGTAGAAGCTGCTGTTTTCAAAATAATGAAAAATCTGGTTAGAAATGTTACTGTGATTTTACATGTACATCTCAATCTGAGTACAAGGATTAAACAAAGTTTTTCAGGGTCCGGTTTGCCATCCGGCGGATAAAATTTGAGCATTCTTAATTATGATAGGAAAACGCAAAAAATTTTATCCGCTGGATAAAATTTTCCATCCTTTGGGCAAATCTCAGCATGGGTGTGCCGTGGCTGATAGCTTTAGTCAAAATTAGCCAAGCATAAACAATTTGACTTTTTATCTGCAGGTGCAATTGCATGGTTGAATTTAAACTCGCCTGCTACAAGCGTTGATGAGATCCAATTATCGGGAGGGTCGCAGCTTCTGCTTATGGGATCTTCGTCAACGCTGACCGCAAGAAACGTGACTGACGACGGAACAGGCTACCTCTATGTATCTCCGTCATCCAAACTCAAGATATCTTCTCTATTTAAATCGTGTTCAAAGATATTTAGAGGCGCTGAACTTGTCTTGTCCGACGTGCTACCAAGGGTTGATCTTACACGAAGTGTCTCAGTCTACGGCAAGCTGAATCTTGAAAACAGTCCCAATGTTTACGTTGGCAAGGACGGTGGAACATTAACTATGTTCCCTGGATCCAGTCCATCCGCGCTGACATTCGGAGATTTGGGGCTTGAACCAAATGGCAAGTTGAGGTTGTTGAACTATGACACCAACACTCCAGAGAAATGCCGCTGGATTGTGGAGTCTACGAAAGCCAGAATTAGTCTCGGCTCAGGAAGTAAGATGGAGGTGTCTTGTCCTTTGACAATGCGAGGAGATAAGCTTGTTACCGAACAAGGCTCTGTTTTTACCATTCATGGCAATGGATCTCTTTCCAACGTGACCATGAACTCTGTATCACTGGATGGAAAACTGGAAGCTGGGTTTTTGTCAATCGAAAATGGGTGGACAGAGCTGATTATTGGGAAAAATGGCCACTTACGGTTTTTGCCACACAGGGAATTTCGAATTGACAGAATAATTATATCTGGAAAGTTTCAAGTGGAGAGTCCACTGCACTTGCGGGGTAAAACCGCAGCAGTCGTTAACACCCTGAACATCAAATCTGGGGGTACAGTTGAGTTCGATGTTCCCCCTTCATCTTCACATCTAGTGTCGATTGTACAGAATGAAAAGCAACTGTTCACAAACGCTAATCTCACTAACACGTCTGAAGTCTATGCAGAGTACGTCACAATAAACGGCTCATGGGCAGCTAAAAATCTGCGCATAGACCCAGGATGGAGACAACTGACTGTCGGCAGCGCAGGCCGATTCGAGTTTTTCCCGGTCGGCCGTTTTGCGTTTCATAAATTGTTTATCAACGGCAATTTTAAAGCGCTGAGTGCAATTGTTATTAAAGGCCTTACACAGTTACGACTGGCTCATTTCAATGTGGGGTCAAGTGGTGTAGTGAATATTGAGACACCAGAACAAACCACGATTCACAGTGAGCTTGTCACCGTAGATGGCACAGTTTCAGTTGGTAATCTCTCCATTGGCTCCAGATGGGATCAGTTGGACGTCTCTGGTAAATTCTACTTCCAAACAGACGAACCATTCAACATTGGAGCTACGCGAGTCCGGGGTCTGGTGACTACCAGTTCTTCACTTGGTCCCAGTATTCCACTCACGGGAGAGCTCTTCGTTGTCGAGGCGGGAGGCAAAGTCAGCACCAGCTACCAAGGTCCACCTATTGGCAAAGGAGAAGGAACTGTGAACACAACAGTATTTATGGATAATATAACAGTGCATGGCATTTTGGAAGCAGGGTCTCTTCATATCTCGACTAAAAGCCTTGCAGTTGGATCTACGGGTGTAATTTCTGTGGACTGGGGCGGAGCGGCAGGAGGGGAGGGACTTGGAGCAGGCCAACCCTCCACACAAGGGGGATCTGGGGCGAGTCATGGGGGTCGAGGGGGGAAAGGACACGGCACACGTGCAGTCAACCTTCCCTATGGGAATATCTACAGACAGGGCACCTGGGGGAGTGGAGGAGGACATGGGTTGGGCGGCACGGGGGGTGGCAGAGGAGGTGGGAGGATTGCTCTCTTTGTGAATGAAACTCTTGAAGTCAATGGAGTGATACAGATGAACGGTCAGCCAGCACAGGTACGTTTAATCCGCATTTTTAAGTCTCTGGGCGCAATCCAATTTAGTCAACGCTTCCCGTTTGGGGTTTTGAAAATTTCACATGCCAAAAGGAGTGGTCTTTTTTCCTGTCAATGGAACAGTCGCAGCTGCATTGGTCAATAAGTTGCCGCTAGCCTGCGTAGCTAGCGCTAAAGTAATATAAAGGGAAAGAGGGGGTAAAGAAAATGGAAGAGGGAGATTGGGGAGGAGGGAAGGAAAGGGGAGGGATTCTTGCATGGTGCTGATGACGTCAGTGTGCGCTCGAGGACTCGGTTGAAAATGATGTTGTAAAACTGGTCCAAATGGAAAGCTCCATTACGGAACAGGAAAAATGGAGTAACTTAAGAATTATCCGTTCGTCCCTAAATATTCCACTGGATTGGTTCGTTCCATCTGTCATTCCAACCGGTCAAACCGGAAAATTTTGCTAACATGGAAAGCGGTCCAAGTGTCGAAAAAAATAACACTTTGTTTTGTGTTCATTGCTGGAAACTAGTTGTAAGCCGAATATTTTCTCGCAGAAAGTTGTAGCAGTACTTATCTCAAGTAAACGACACACAGTTTGTTTCGATGTAACCTAACGGTTAAGAGTCGTCTCTCGTTGAGTTATGGTATCTGATGTACTCAGTCTTTGCTTTCTTCAACCAAGTGACACAATACAAACGTAGAATCGAAGGTAGTCGCTATGAGAGCGGAAATCTAACAGAAAACATCATCCATCGTTTCAGAGCACACACGCTGGAGGCGGCAGTGCGGGCTCCCTGTGGGTGGAGTGTAGCCGTTTCGCGGGTAAAGGAAGCATCAGAGCTGTTGGGGGTGACGGGAGCGGTAATGGCGGCGGTGGAGCAGGAGGACGCGTGTCGGTGTTCTATACGACAGGGGGCTTTCACAGCCACGGCACAGACGCTCGCGGCGGGCAAAGGGGCTCTAACAGTGCGGAAAATGGAGGCCCTGGTGTGGTGTATTTACAAGGTGCCAGTCCCAAGAACAGGAACTTGCGGATTGATAATAGAGGACGTTCACCAACGGTATAGTTCTGTTCTGTTCTGTGTTCTAGATCTGCTGTTTGGTTTTTGTTATTTTGTTGTTTTGTTCATGCACGAGTCTGATTTCTTACAGGTTCATTTACAAGGAAACTATCAACAGTTTTTGTCGTCAGGTATGTGAATATTCTGCCTGCTAAAGAGGTATATGTAGGTACGTTTTATCAAAATGTTTATCTGGCAATTTGAAAACTTTTGCCAATTGTAGGAAATTGCGGATCCCTCATCTCGTAGTGTTTTACAGCCGTCTTGCCCTATGTACTGACTGCCAATAATAAAACAACTCCAGATTTGTGGCAAAGACCAGGGGCTGAACGTGTGTGGTTAAATCCGGATAAATAAAACCAAAATTCTTTTTATATTCTTTTGTTGTTTAAAACCCTCATTTCTCCCAAAGTTCACTGTGGAACGGCTAGCTGACCATCAAATCTAAGCGAGCTATTTATTCTATGCTAGCTTGTAAAATAGCTTTGTTATATGGTAGGTAGAATCATTTTCTAAAAAGATTGTAAACCAATATGATCTGTCGAGTACTGGTTCTTCTTATGTCAAGGTTGACGGTTTTGAGCTATTGCCCGACACTCGTTCTTTCTCTCGGCAAGGTGCTGTCGCATATCTCAATCCTGAATCCGACGACTGGACGTACGAGTTTACACTGATTGAAGTGTACGGTGGAGGCCACCTGGTGTTCCCGCGCAAGGGTACAGTTGTGAAGGTTGACACCATATATGGTGATGACACGGGCTACGTCCACGTGCCTCCACTTAACACACTCGATATCACTGGAGTGTCTGAGTATAAACGTATCAACGTCACATGGGCTCCGTACGTTTACCAAGACGCGACCCTTGTTCTTCCCAATGGGACGTTTGAGATCCGACAAGCTGAAAGTCTGAGCTACCCGGCACTTGCTCGCAGCTCTCAAGTTAGTATCTGGGGCCGAGTGCTGGGCAATAAGGCGCACTTCATGGTGGGATATGGAGCGAGTGTATTGTTTGAGGCCACAGCACCTCGGAATCTACAGTTTGCTGGAATATCTATCCAGAAAACGGGCAGGTTGGAGATGGTTAGTGCACAAAATAATGAATCTGACATTTGGAATGTTAGTGTTAAGAGAGTGACGGCACCAGTGTACCGTGACGGATCAGTGACAATTGAAGGTGGTGGAATCTTCGCGGCTCAAAACCTGCGGCTCACTGCGGAGACACTGACAGTAGATCCTGATGGTACGCTGACGGCCAATGGAAAGGGCTTCACTTCAGGTAACAAACCCTTAAAGACCCCCTATTAAGTGATAGTTATAGTGCTGACAAAGAGCCTTGTCAATGTTATGAGTAACTTGGCCAGATATTGTTTCCGAATACGCCAGCAAGTTAGCAACATTTTCTCCCATTAGAAACTAAAACTATCACTGCAAAAACGTGTTGTTACGTAGAAGGCCTGAAGAAAGTTAAACATGTTAGTGAATAGCTCTTTAGATTATAAAAGCGTCAAGGTTTTTGAACCTTACTTCTTGCCTTTAGAGGATGAGAAAGAAACGTTGAATGTTTGCACGGAATTAAAAACTGACGCATGTCTTAAGAACACATGTAATATTTTGCGGTTGAATTTCGCGTCTTGCTGTACATTAGAGCGCGTGTTCACATCAGAAAGCTGCAGGTGACAAGTTGTGTGGTCCGCACTAACCTATTGTTTCCAATATCCTTTCTCAAAAATGTCTTTTGAAATCTTCGCACAATTTGGCTTAAGCAACAACAGCGAAACCGGACACCTTTGTAAAAGGATCGATCCTGTTTTCTAAAGCCGCACTTAAGGCGAGCAAAACGCCTGGTCAGTTGTGACGTCTGTAACCGACAAAGTTGTGGGAAGGGTCATCAGTTGCACTTGTAATTAGTATAATATTTTACTATAAGTTTTCTCTTTTATTCACATATGAAGGAAGAGTCTGCACGTACTGGTTATACTAGTTAAACTTGTTTCATGCGTACAGGGCTAGGACCCGGGGCGGGATTGAGCGAGACGGACGGCTCAGGTGCGGGGCACGGAGGACGCGGTGGGCGTGGCCAAGCATCACAAACCCCGGGTGCACCGTACGGGTTGATCAACAGCCCCAAGCTATTCGGCAGCGGTGGTGGAGGCAGTCAGGGGGGCACAGGAGGTGGCAAGATTGAGCTGAACATTGAAGGAACCTTGGCTATCGAGGGTAGGTGTTATTGTTCACCAAAGGCTGACTTTAAATTAGTTACTTGACGCTCTGACTACATTTCTCTACTCGTTCGGTTTCTTACAAGAGGAACACACAGAGTAAGATAGAACCAACACGTTCTTCTTTGTAATTGCCCACTTAACTTTTACTACTACTACTTGGGTTTACCGCAAGTGATGTTTGAAGTTCCTGTTTGGAAAACCACCAAAGAATTCAAATTCAAATAAGAAAACTTTTTTGAAGGAATGTGATTAGTTGAGCCATCTTTTCACGTAAACCTATTGTCAAACTGACTGTTACCGAATAATGTGAATTTGCTTTGAACATTAGTCTATTGCTGGTTACTTTAATCATTTGAAAAAACCGACCAAGCAATCAATTTAACTTTATAACTCAATGTATTTCTACAGGATATGTTATATTTAAATTATATCGACGAGGTTCAGATTTCAGAGAGTTATAAAGCTGCTTTGATATTTGCCAATAAACTTGCCAATTGCTTTTCAGGCACTATCAGCGCTAGCGGCCACGGTGGAAGTGCAAGTAACAGCGGGGGAGGTAGTGGCGGAAGTATCCACATCCAAACAAAGGCTATTGAAGGTGGTGGGACACTCGCAGTCAATGGTGGTAGGGGCAACGCTAACGGAGGGGGTGGTAGTGGGGGCCGAATGGCCATTTTCTGGCAGGACAGGGAATGGTGGCAAGGCAACCTGCAAGCCTTTGGTGGAGGTGCCTCGTCTGGTGGTAACGGTGGACCTGGAACGGTTTATCTGCAGGTACTTGATGTCTGCTACTACAATCAATGTGCGACACTGCTAAACTGCACAAGACAACCAATCAGAAACACAAAACCATTTGAGTTCAATTGTGTCGATCACCAACACAACAACCAATCAGAAACATTACCATTTCAATTCCATCGTGTCAACTACCAACGCAACAACCATTCAGAAACACGAAACCGTTTAAATTTCATGGTTTCTACCACCAACGCAACAACCAATCAGAAACATTACCCATAACATTACATCATTTCAACACCACGACAACAACCAATCAGATATATAAAACCGTTTAAATTCCATGGTATCAATCACCACCGCAGCAACCAATCAGAAACGTCACCCATAACATTACATCATTTCATTCATCAAAACAAATACCAATCAGAAACATTAACCATAACATTACATCATTTCAATCACGACCACAACAACAAATCAGATACATAAAACCGTTTAAATTCCATGGTATAAATCACCACCACAACAACCCATCAGAAACGTTAACTATAACATTTCATCATTTCAATACATCAAAACAACAACCAATCAGTAACATTAACCACAACATTGCGTCGTATCAGTCACCAACACAGCAACCAATCAGAATCTTTACATCATGTCAATTACCAACACAGTTATCAATCTGAAACCTGCTCCTGTTACACTCTGTCATAGAAATCACCAGCACGTTCATTGTTTCTAATTTATAGGATACACAACATGGTGTTACCAACCGAACGCTTATCATCGACAACAACAATCTTGACCCCAGTACAGTTGAGGTGGCTAACTTCTCCAGACCAGAAGTAGACAGCGGAAAAGCCTGGTTACTGCCAACAGGCCAGGAATACGAGTTTGAAGAAGTACACATACTCAGGAAAGGCCATTTAGCCCTCCATCCCAGAATTATCAGGTGTGTTAAGGCCGTTTGTCTGTGTTAAACAAAAAACTGGTGCGAGATGTTGTTTTTACTCTTGCTTTCTCCGTTTATGGCCAAGAAAATAATTGAGGACCTACAACACAAGAAAGCTACCATAATTAACTTAACCTGTCACTTACTAATATAGACTTCGTGATGTCTAGTTTTTTTTCATTATACGAAATTTGACATTGCATAAATTGGACTAAAATATGCACCATAATAATCTTATAACTTTATGTATCATTTAGTTTTTCTTTTCTTTACCTTAACCCGGTCCCTATTGTACACCTTTCCCCTTTCATCGCCCTTTATGTTTAACCTTGTGCACCCTTCTTCTCTCAGAAGATTGTCTGATTGCACTAATGTAATGTGTAAAACCTTTCTCTTATTTCTGTTCGCCACGTATTCATCAGGGAAAGAAGCTGTGTAATAAAACACATATCCAATGTTGATACACGATCAACAATATTATGGTAAAAGTTGTAGTAGCCGCAGTAGCAGAAGTGGAAGTGGTAATGGGAGTACTAGTAGTAGTAGCAGCAGCCGAAGTAGTAGTTGAAGTAGTAGTAATAATAGTAGTAGTAGTAGTAGTAGTTAGTGGTAACAATAGTAGCAGTGGTAGCAGTAGTAGTATGATCAGCAGAAACAGTAAAAGTAGTAGTAAAAAGAGTAGCAGTTGTAGAAGTAGTAATGGGAGTAGTAATGGTAGTAGTAGCAGCATTAGCAGTAGTTGAAGTAGCAGTTGGAGTAGTAGTAGTAGTAGTAGTAGTAGTAGTA
>JAOBRG010085441.1:0-20491 GCA_027574985.1 Umimayanthus nakama | reverse complement strand
GTCCTCAAATGGAATGCTACCATTTTGTACAGTGGATGCGAGGACAGTTGGGGTTAGACCGGGATTGGAACTTTGCCCACATGCCGCGCGTCGCCCGTTTGATGACTTGTACATAAAAAAGAGATTAAAATACCGTGGAAAAAACCCCAACATCCCGTGTAGTCTCTTTTATTTTTTATTTATTTATTTTTTCATTTTTCATTTTTTTATTTTTTATTTTTTATTTTTTATTTTTTCATTTTTCATTTTTCATTTTTTAATTATTTATTTTTTTGACCCACCCACCCCTCCCTGATTTTTTCTGCTCCCCACCCACCCCTCCCCGATTTTTTTTCTGCTCCTCACCCACCCCTCCCTCCACCGACGTTTTGATTGACAGATCCTCTCCGCCCATCCGAAGCCGTCCTGACCTCCCCAAAATCGATAACCGACGAGGCCGCCCCACTAATCGATATCTTGTCGGAACCCTCTTCGGAAATCGTCGGAACCAATCAGAAGCCAGGAAAATCTTCGGACATCTTCGGAAATTTCCGAAGATGCCTCTCCACCAATCAGAAGCCCGGAAAGCTGTGACGTCATCTTCGGGATAGATGGTCTAATGGGGCTGACAGTACTACTCACTCGCTCAACCCCTATTACTGACACTCAGTCGTGTTTACTCACTTTCGATCACCCATCAACAGTCTGTTATTCTCTCTACCCCTGTCCTCTGTCTCTTCTCTATGTATTTGTCTGTTGGTCTGTCTCTCTGTTTCTCTGCCTCTTTGTCTCGCTGTCCGTCTCTTTCTGTATCTGTAACCCACCCAAAACTATCTTTACCTATACCTCCACCCTTTCACTTACTCTTTTCATTACCATTACATATTTATTAGGAAAGCTACAACCATTACTGTTACTGCTGGGCATTATTCATTTGTTTGTTTCATTCATGACTTCTATGTTTTATAACTGCATGCAGTTTTGGTGGACAATTAATACTGTCATTTACTGACTAATCCATCTTTTTACCAGCTGATGGTTGAAAAGACCTCACCCTCGGCCTTTTCACAAAGCACATCTGTCACATTATTCTTATACATCATTTCAACAATCATTCATCAAAAACGAATACTTACAATATCTAAACAGGTATTCATACATCAACTTCTTAGGTCCAGACCCGCGGGCGGTAAGGGGAAAGGGGTGAAGGGAGACGCCAGCCCCCCTTCCCTCCACTTTTGTGAAAACTATAAAAAAAGTTACTGAGAAAAAGTGTTTTCAGCTCCCCACTTTGAGTCACTAGTCAGCATCCCCTCCTCCCTTTCACAGTAGCTCCGCGGTCCCTGTAGTTGTCACTCAAATGTTCCAGAGCTCAAAGTTTGATTACCAATTCGACTCTCACTGAACTGCATCATAGGTCTCAAGTTGACTGCTGGGAATGCAGGTCTCAAGTTTGACTGCTGGGAATGCAGGTAATGTGTGTAGAGAACAGCTGATAGAAACAAACACAATATGTCAAGTACATGAGTTCTGAGAGGCAGCTTTTAACCTGAGGATCTTTAGTATTAGGGTCTGAAATACAATTCCGTGCTTGAGGATGTTTTGAAGCAAGCCTGATGCCTCTCAATACAACTGAAGGAATCAACTCTGAAACTCTGGTCCATGGTCAATGACTCTAGGAAGTTTTGGTGTTTAAATTGCGGATCTGAACACTCGAGAGTAAATACAGGATGCAGTGCTTGTGTCAGATCTATGTTCCGACTTTTATGCCCTTGTAATTTATGAAAATACATTCCTGAAAAATTTCATAACCGTCGTGATCACCTGATACAAATGGACGAAGCCTGGGACGACTCTCAAGTCACCACCCAACCCCGTGCCCAGGGCCTTCTGGGATGCTAGGTTGGTCACCACCACCAAACAATACAACGTACAGCAGACGCGGTTAACTGACTTTAATACTTGCGCAAAATAGTTGTCTCATACACAGATAAGATGGCTACTTACTTCAGTACTAAATACTAGTTAGCACTTTCAAAGAAAAAGTTTTCCACGTTGGTGGCTACCCAATAAAGTCAACTAATATAGAAAACGAATAAATCAGAACAATATTGCTGCTAACTTCTAATATGTTCGATTGTATACACGCAAAAAAATTTGCGTTTGCCGAGAAGACATTTGTGTTAACCTTCTGGCTTAACAGTTATACTTGTATCAACAAGAACCTTCAGCAGATTATAATCATGCTTCGTTTTGTAAACCTTACTAGCTAAAACGCTAATGACCCCTCAAAATGATTATTGGTTTCGATTTTGGCTCCTACAGCTACTTTACGGTCTAGAACTCATTAATAATACGATACGCAAAAGTTAAAGTAACCTAGATAAGCGTAATATCCCGCTTTTGTTGTGTTGCATCAAGACGTTGAAGTAGAGAATCCTACATTGTCTTTTGCATGGCTACACTACAAATTCCACGGTTGCTACTTGAGGGAGAATGTATAACGTAGATACATGTATATACAGCTGTTTCAGTCTAACGCAATCTAAAAATATTCTTTGTAAGTAGTTTAAAGAATAAGCATTGCTTAAAATCAATGGGTTTTAGTGTTAAACACTACACCAAATTTCAGCCTGTTGTCTGCCAGACTGTTTAGGGTCACATTTACCCAAGATTGTTAATTCTAAAACGTTGCAAGACTTGGGTTACATCATTTGAATTGGAATTTCACCTTCACTTCTAAGTAATATGTAGTGGTCAAACTAACGAACCTATTTCGTCTGTTTCCTTTAAGTTAAAACAATCAATTTACAAATACTTGTAATAAGGCGTTTATGTAATTCGTTTCTTTCCAATTTGGAAACGAGAAGGTAGCTTGCGCAAAACCAACAAGAACTGTCAACAAAGACTTCGATCTAAAATGGGACATCCTTTTTCTCATATGCAAATCTATCTATTCTGCAATAAATTGCAGGCAGTTCCACTCTGCGACTACAAAAACATTTCTATTTAAACTAGTGCTACTTCATTTTTTGGATCTTTTTTTATCTTGAACCATTGCAATTTTTACAGTCCAAACAATAAAACAAGATAACTAAACTCTATAAAACGCGTTTCCTTGTCTACTTCCAATCTGATTGCCACAGTTCAAGAAAATCAGTGTTCGTTGAATGCATGTTACCATGATAGTAGTTGAAAGATATTTCTGCGTCCTTGGTAGTAGCTTTATAAAAGGAAGCTCTTACAGAACCCTCACAGTTTGTCAAAGCAATGGTTTGGTCATGGACTCACGCATGCGCAGTTTGCAAACCAGTTCGGTACTCAGCTCCACTGATGAACTTTTAAACCTTACTCATGCGAGGCACACGGTGCCCAGTCGCTGCTCTTGGTCGACCACGCCCACTTTGTGACGGCCGTTTCGGATTCTGGTTCTGTATTAAAAAAAACAAACAAAACAAAACAATTAACAAAAACCTAGAAATAACGAAGGATCAACGCTCGAAACGTCAACCACACATAAAATTCCACAGGCGAAAACATACTAAACCCATCTTTGTTGATCAAACCCGTATTTAGCTTACACGCCAACGCAGAAAAACAGTTTTTTCCAAATTTAGTCTTCAGGTGTTTAACTAAAACCAGTTTGGAAAACTAGACAATGAACATTCAAATACCATTTTTAATACCGTATTTGCAGCGGTAGTTTAGGATCATTTACAACAAGTTTCTAAAATTGTCCAACATTTGAAACATATTTTATCGCTAAAATCAGACTAAACATAACTTTGAGGGGCGAGGAAAGTTTTGTGGAGTTGCCCATCTTTATCTGGCGAAGGTCCCAATTCATTGTTTGAAAAAGTAGTATACACATGGCCCGCTCTTAACAAAAGGCTCATAATGGTTTAGGAGAATTCTGTTCTTAACCAACTTTCGTTTAAAGTAGCAATGTTCTAAAGAAAATGGTCCATGCTTTAGCTGTGCGTCTACCAAGTTATGGATGCACTTGGGAAATTGGGAGGGCACTTGAGATGCTAGAGAAGCACTCGGCTCCGCCTTGTGCCACTCAGAGCGCTTCTCTCGTGCTCTCCCAACTTCTCGCGTGCATCCATAACTTGATAGTCGCACGCCAAGCGTGGATCATTTCTTGACCGGAGACAACATTTTTGTACAGACTTGACTATCCCGACTCATCCAAACATCTTAATATCTTTTAAAAAATGCATGTAGATATCATCTTACCTTAGTTAGTTCTTGTAACGCCTTCGCAGCCTCAACGGTGTGCTCTACCTTTATGTTGTGAGGGAAAATGGATTGCACCATGTGTTCTACACTTTCCTCTTCCGTGAAGGTTGCAATTGGCCAAAGAGATTGGCACGAGAGGTACTGTGCAAGTGGGTCTTTAGGTGAAGGTGGTGTTTTTCCAGAACACAAATACCTGTAAGCAAATCGTCGAAGAGTGGCTTCAACTGTCTGAATGGGATTCAGCATCTTCCACTGTAGCACTTTAAAAAGGTGCTGTTTGGCTCCACGTGGTAGAGGTTTCGTGTAGATTTCCTTCAATCTTCGTATAGATTTTCGGGACAAGATATCCTCCAATCTTTCGTACAGGGCTGCAACATGTTTCAATTTAATTTCCGCCTTTGGTTCTGGTAAGAGTTCAAGTGGAAAAGGAACTGGCAGTTTTGACAACCATTCTTTTGTGTACTGAATGAGTGACTTATCAGCCTCTTCGTTGGTGCGTTTCAGAAAACACAGGAGACTTTCCAGGTGGCTGAACAAATTTTGTACCGTACTTTTGTCTTCGTCTTCTAGCCGCTGTAAGCCTCTACACACTCCTTGCGTGAGAGGTTCTTGAGGAATTATCTGATGTAGATCTTCTAAGATGCTGGAGTAAGAATGAAACAGCTCTTGTGCAAAGACGAATTCTCTTAGACCACCAGTGGTTGAAAGGTACGCCTTTCCCACCAGCAGCAAATAGGCCAACTCCATCTCAATCTTATCAAGGTCGTAGTGAACATCAAAACCTCTTCCATACTCTGGGTTGTTGTGAGAGTGTCTCAGGATATCTTCTGCGTCCTCTGGCCATTTGAACTGGATAATCTGCTTCTCGTTGGCATCTTGTAGGTGAATGATTGGAGCAGCACTCACGGAACTACCTTTACTGAGAAATGTTAAGGCGCAGCACGATCTGTTTGTGGAAAGACTTAGAGCTTTCACCAAAAACTCGTTTTGTTTTCTACCAAGCACCTCCAGCGCTGTAGCAAGGAAAATACCATTTCCAGTATATTCCAGCAAGCAGTGTGACATCTCTGACATTTCCGTGATTCGGGGAACATAGTCGTCTTCTTTACCGATTGCTTTCACGACAAGCGGGCGAACTATCTCCCAAGATTCTTCAAACGCTTCAAACGCATCTTGAAGCAACAAATCTTTCCCTTTCGTTGGCGAGCTCAACTGCTGTTCAGCTTTGCCGCTGATGAAGCTACTAACCAGCCGCTGGGAATCACATCTTCTCAAGCGATGACTTAGACGTGCATTTACTGTTTGAATCCATTTAACAAAAGAATGAATATGTTGTAGATTTGGTAGGATGTTATCGTATTCAAAAAACAGCTGTAGAAAAGGATGCCTCTGGATTTCTTCACTGTGAACCAGCCGCATCTTAAGCTCTTCAAAGGACCTCGGCTTGATAGAGCGGAAGAACCGAGGAACAAAGAGACGAGCCGTATGTGCTTCAGCCATTGAACTTGCATCCTGCTCGTCGATCCGTTCTTCAATTGATACCTCTGTAGAGCTTTGTGAGCCAACACTCGGTCTCATGCGAGTCATGACGTCTCTTCGCAATACTTGCGGTAAATTGTTCAGCACAGGACTTACAATCTTCGCAAACTTCCTTTCCCATGCTTGCCTTTCTTCTGCGGTTGTATAACATCCTTGTTGTGTGTCCCTTGTAACGAGTTGTTTGGTCTCTGTAAGCACCACATGCAGTAAAGCGATCACATGCTCTTCTCGAGATTGAAGTATGCGTGTTAAGACGTTTAAATTGTTTACCACCTGTTCAAAACAGTATTGCGATGACTCTGTTTGCTTCAGAAATGTCTCCGTGCATTCTTCACTAACGATGCCAAGGGCAGGTCCCATGTACAATGCTGCGTGTACAAAAAGATGCAAGATACGGAAAACTGCAGGACTCAGCGAACGAACTCTGAACTCCTCATTTTCAGTATCTTCGCAGTTCAGCTGAACATATCCCTTTAAGCTCATCTTGATTTCAATCTTCCTATCTTCCGGGACTGATTCACACTTTCTTCTACAGCTTGGACAAACATTGCCACCGGTAGTTACAAAGACGGTTCCACATGGGCACAAGTACTGTTTGGTGTTGTTTGGGATCACATCTTGATGTTGATCCGTTTGACCACGATCGACGTTTGGCATCGCTAAGACGAAAAATGATTCTGCAATTTCAGGGTTGACCATTAAGGAGAACAATGGACGACGACTGGCATCTTCATTGTTGTCGAGAGCAGATGTAATTATGGCTGCAAAGTGGAGCAACAGCAACGCAATATTAGTATCTGAGGAGCTTGACTCTGGAGTCAGTTGAAGCTCCGGACTATTAAAGTCAACTTCTCCAACAGTGCATCGTATCAGTTGTGCGTAAGGGTTTTGAAATTCTTGAAGACCTCTTGCCAAAAACTGGCCAATGTCAATTTCAGTGCCTTTCATTGTACGTTCGGCTCTGACTCTGAAAAAAAACTCTTCTAGTGCAGCAAATGTTTGTAACCTCTGCAGATGACTTTCCGATGCTTCTGTCAGCACATTTGTGAGTCTGTCTTGATTAATTCTGTATCGTACAGAATCGGCCACAGCTGAAAATATTTCGGTGTTCTCTTTAAGTTTGATGAAAGGATCAAAGTACACTTTAGATGACCTCTCTTCCACCCACTGTACATTGTTTCTGAGCCCTGGAATGATGCGATTTGTTTGGCACAGTGTTTTCACCTCATACATTGGGCTGTTTATATGTAGATGGCGTAGTAGACTCAAAAGAATCACACTTTTTCTTGCCATAAACAACTCACAGTCATTGGTTTGGGAAAGAACAGTGTCCAGTTCTATCAAAGCAAGAGAAACTTCTTCTGACACTTCAATGTCTAGGCGAATAACTTCTGCAGTTGACTTCAGAAACGATCGGAGGTACGCCACTGCACAAACAAGGCGGATTCCTTTGTTGCTCACATCATCTTGTGTCAGCACGTTCACAGAAGCCTGGAGATTCTGAAGGAAAGTGTTGGGAGATCCATTTTCTTCTAATAAGCTAACTTTCTTGAAAACTAGACTTTCAATGACGTCACTGCATACGACTGCAGTAAGGGAGTCTGGCCTTGTTTTGTCTTCTTTCTGAGACAAATACTTGTCAATACAGGCAAGGAAAGGGTTCTCCTTAACCTTGTTGCTGAAACAAATAACTTCTTCCAACAATTTCTGGGGTATCACATTGTGAATAACTTTCACTAGGACGGGTACTGTGTAAACAACTGAAGGGTTTTCTTGTGTCAAAGTTCTTTCTGCGATAGCATCAAACATTTCTGCAAAATGGCTAAGCTCAAGTATTGCGCAAGCGTCAATGCAGCGGTCGTAAAAGAGGGAAAGGAATTCGTGTAAATGGTGCTTTCTCTCTTGTTCAACCATATCCGTAAGATTGTCTATGCGTTGACATACAATGTGAAACTGGTTCAGGCTTTCGAAGAATGATCCGTCTTCTGACAAGCCTGTTTCGGCCAAAGCGCAAAGATCTTGTACATTTGCCAAATCATTTAGCACCACCAGCCGTGTATAATCGCTGCAGACACGCAAAACGTGGAAGACCATTGGCGGCACTCGATTCACAAATATGTTTACGGCAGAAGTGAGGACCAGAGACACGCGCCTATACCATTCGTTCACTGTGATTTGATTAATGTGTTTTGCTGATAGAAGAGATATACATATCTGTGCCACCAATGCTTCTTCGAAAGCTGGTCGATAAAACTCGAATGAACGAACAGATTCTTCACTGGATGAAAATCCTTCAGCATTTTGTTCAGGTTGATCTTCACTTAACAAGTCAGCAAAACTGCGTTCATTACTTGACTTGATCTGTTTCATTCCAACAGGGGTATCAAAATCTTTTAAGCTTGTATTCTGGCATTCTTCTTCATTTTCTGGAGCTGGATGTGCCTTCTGTTCTTCTTCTTTCATTGTTTCAATGACTTGTGCGTTCTCCGACTGCAACAAATTCACGTTTACGTTGCAAAGATGATTTCCTGCTGTTTTGTCTTCTTCATGTATTTGAAACTCGTTGTCTTCTGTTGGATTGATGTTTTCAGTTACCTCAAGTAGCAAAACATTATCTTCTTTCTTAGAAGAAAAGAGCTCTTGTAGCAAAGTACTATGTTCGTCTAAAAGATCTCCAATCTCGCTTTGATCTACCAAAACATCAGAGCAAGCTGATACAAGTTGCATGACATCAGAAAAAAGGTTTCTTTGGAACCAGAAGCATGCATGAAGCCGGAGAAGAAACAAGTGGATATCAGTTGTCGAGTCACAAAATCTCATAATTTGTGAGCAAGATGCCTTGAGAAGCTTAACTCGCTGGTCACGTGTAAGCCATTTACTGAATTCGGCACTCTTCAAGTCGCACAAATCTTCCACGTACAAAAAAATGTTCTCCCTCAACCAACGTTCGTTTGAAAAGTGTGGAACTTTCTTTACGACTTCTGGGGAAAGTCTGTAAAACAATCTGTTTAAAAGTCTTCCATCTGTTTCGTTTGTGTAGCCAGAAGTAACCTCTTCTTGATCTATTTCTTCATCTGCTACCAAGGCTCTCGTACGGCTTAAGTTCTCCATGAAAATTCCTCTAAGACTGTCAATTTTCTTCGCAAATACAGATGAAAAGGGAAACTTAAGAGGAAAGATAGGTTGATAAAGGGAATATGACTCCACGCCACGAGATTCTGGCACATCGTCAAGTTGGACAAGTTTTTCTTCTTGAAGTAGACTTGTCCACACTTCGATTTTCTGATCATCTTCTTCGCAAGCCATCAATACGTTCCATGCTGATTCTTGTTCAAGGAAGTACACAAGTTTTGCTAATGGTATTCTGACAATCCCTTCAAGAAACTGGTTAATCGCAACATCCAAGGTTGTCGCATTGTTAAGGGCTTGTGGGTCACTGGCAATTTGGAGAAACCACGTTGCACTCAAGCGTGCGTCATTTGGGTTCGTGCTTTTATCGCTCTCATCGTGGCGTCGAATCCATTTCAACACAAGACGGAGGATTGCTTCCATCACTTCAGGTATCTCGTTTACAGTCTTTGTCAGTGTAAGGATTTCATTTGGTTTTCTTTGTGTCGCTTTGTATTTAATACAGTTCATCAGACACCACTGCATCTCATTGCGAACAATTGTTTGCGCGAGTCTGTTGTCAGATTCAAACAGCTCGGTAACTCCTAACTCAACTAGTGAGGGCAGTGGAATAGCTGGCGGATCGAGACTGTCAATCATCACCGTTTTCCAGCTACTGAGGAAGTTAAACGGCAAGCAGGCACGCCCTTGTGCTTCAAAACCATGCACCACAATACACACTTTCTTTGACACCTTCCTTTTGGCAGACTTTTGATACTGTTGACGTTGATCTTCCACTATGGACTTTGCAAGCATCATGTTCGGGTTGTCGATGTCAAAGCGGCACTGAAGGATCAATAAACAAGCGTCAGACTCCATCCAAAACATTTGGATCTGCCTTGTCAAGTTCTTCTCTGATTTGAATGCACTCAACCTTTCTAATTGAAAGGATAGCGAAGGATGGCTTGTACTGTCTGACTCCTGTTGGTGTTGATACAATCTGTCAAGTTGAAGGAGTTTGGAAAGATCTGTGTGTATGCTACTGTTGGTCAAAACAAGTAGCATCTGTCTATCTTCTGAATTGGTTTGATGATGTGGGTCTTCAAACGTCATGTGAAGAAAGTGTGATAAGCCAAGATGGACAGGCTTTTTCAAATACTCTTCAAAATATGTTCGTACGTCTTCGGGGTTTGTATCCGCAAGCTCGGACTTGCAGGAACGCAGCACACCATCCGCTGATGCAGTCGACATAAGGTCTTCTTTGCATTTCCTTACAAGTTTTTCATGTGGCAAACCTGGGTGTTTGCTGTTTGACAAAACCAAGGAAGGCAGAGTGTCTTCTTGAAAACCAACAAACATATCTTTCTCGTCAAATTGCTTGTCAAGGTTTGGACCTGTGGAGACACTGTGAGCCCAGAGTTTCATTTCATTAACAACGCTCTTCTCTTGCTCATCTAAAACATCTGCGAATCTTAGCATCTGCTTCTCAAATCGATTGAGGAAAGGTGGATCAGTATAGGGGACTTTAGATTCTTCAATCAGCACAAGGCAGCGAAATTTATTGTGTACTTGGCACATGGGGTTGCTGTAGGGTCCAAGGGCGACACGACAGTTCTTCTTGCCTCCTACTACGGTGTAGTTCTGGTTCAGCATGTCGTAAAGGCTTCCATAAATTCTGTCAAGGTCTCGAAGAATCAGCACACAGTCCCTTTCCATGTACAAGATGATGCGGCTAAGGACGCGATAGTTGTAAGCCTCGCACTGATCTTCCTCAAGGTGACTTCCAAAAATGGTAATGACTTCTTTGTTAAGACTCTGCAGAGTTGTAGTAAGAATATCTGTTGTAGCATCTCCACTTGTAATAACCATTAAATGCCGAGCATTCTCATCACAAAGATTTTCCTTTATCATATCCGAAACAGGAACAGCAGCTGGAGCTTCATAGATACTGCACTTTGCCATCTGTTTAGAAAACACTGATTGTATACTATTCCCATTGTCTGGAAGTCCGCCGAAATTCCTCTGGAAGGCACGTTGAAAGCGTTTCTCGCCTGTTTTGTCTAGCTCTTGATTGCTCGCTTCTTTGGGATAGCTGAGGCACTTCACCAATGAGTAGTAATCTCGAAGACCAAAGTAGTTTGCGTGCCTCTGGTTGCGCTGATACTTGTGATACGCAGTTGCTAAGCATTCCAAGTCCTCGTCACTTGGAAAAAGATGGCAATCAGGGTGTTCAAGCCTAAAGCTTGTGGTCTTTGAAGCATGTCTAATCGACCGCCCTGTCTCATAAAGGTCATTGATGTCAGGTTCGGGACGCGAAAGGTGGATTGCTCGATTCATCTTTGCAGGATCTAATGCCCAGTTAGAAATCCCAACCACACCAATGTCTGGAAGTTGCCCATCAGATGGCTCAAGCAGGCTGTGAAGGACCTTCAGGGGGTTGAAGGGCGATTTCTCAGCCAAACCAACTTCATCAAGCAAGACCACCGGCAACACGGACGCATCCTTGTCGTTGTTCTTGTACTTTTGGGCTTTTTCAAACACTTTCTGAATTCCTCCTGACGTCGAAGACTCTGAACCTTGGTGGGAGACTACAAGCAGCTGTGGAAGTTGTTTAAAAAACTCGTCGGTAGAATCTCTTCCACGTAAGTTGCTTCGTATGATTTGTACCGACAGCGACTTGCTGCACCCTGGTTTTCCAACCACAAACACTGGTAGATAGTTAAGGAGAGAAACTAAGATGATGAAAACATTTTCACGCAACGCTTCATTCTTTGCGGTGCCAGGTGGCAACTCCATTCTTGCCAAATATTCTTCCTCTTCAACTCGAACAATTTGCTTGAAGTATGTTTCGGAGAGCTGATGTCCTTCAAGAAGAAATAGTTGCGACATTTCTTTACGGTATTCTTCCCTCAGGTCTGCGCTTGGTAGACGGGAAAGGTAGCAGTGAGCAAGGGCCAGAACAATTGACCGCAGTTTGGTGTCAAGTCTAGATACGGCTTTGAAATCGCTGCTCAAGTGTCGTTCTATTTTGTTCTGTTGCAGAGGAGGTCGTTTCTTTAGCGTCTCATTGAACCACTTCATCAGACGTTTGCATCTGTTAATGTCCCTCAGACTGACGCAAAAAGGTGTTTTCTCAGTTCGACGAATGAATTCTTGCGATTTAAATAGTAGATCTGCCAGTAGATGAGTGTAGGGGTCTTCAAAGAGGCCTTCAACCATGCGTTCAATGTAGGAACGTTCATCTTCTGGACTGAGAGAGCCATAGTCCCACACGTAGTCTAACATGGTTTCAGGAAGCGGATGAACACGATACACTAGCTTTGACAGGTCGTCAACAGATTCTTCCTTACTGAGTCCAGCTGTTTTGTGCTGATGATCTGGACGAAGTTGATACGGATTACAAGCCGCGAGGAAGATTAAATTGGAAGGAAGGGGTTTCCCTCGAAGCTCGTGATGACAAAGGACTTCATTTATGATGCCAAGATGATCGCAGGCATTAATTTCGTCTAAAAGCACCCAGATTGGGTTCCCTTTTCCTTTGCAGGATTCGGCTTCGGCTTTCAACGCTTCAATAAAACTTATCAGTTGATCCTCTGTAATACCAGCATGAAGGTTGTAGTCATGAAAGGTTGTGCCACTAGCATGAGCCAGATATCTTACCAGAGCGGTTTTTCCACATCCTGTTTCTCCCATAATGATCACAGGAACTCTTGCACGAATTCGCGTCAGAATGAGAGCCATTTTAAGGATGTTGTCTGCCGTAAGAACATATGGTTCCTGTTCTTCGGTGGTCTTTGTGCTTAACGGAGACCCTGCAACTTTAATCAAAGTTGTTTGAAGTTCGTTCTGGGACATCGTATTGTAGTCTTGCAATGTTCTTGTTTCTCCAGCAACTTGCTGACAAGTCACGAGTTCCTTTACAGTGTCAGGTACCTCTTTCACCTTGCGATAAAGAACCGAGACTGAGTGACCCTGGCCATGAAACATGAGAACCAGATGGTTGTTTTCTTTCCATAGTTTCATACCTCTGAATCGTGCGAGTACATCCTCCGATTTCTCACCAACTCTTTGTGCATCTTCGGTACTAGTATTTGATACTAGATCACGACGACTCTTCGAACTACAGTTATCAACTTGTCTTACAGCGAAATCTAAGGATAAATCAGAAAGCGACTTAAATAACTGGTTACGTAAATCTCCTGGCGCTTCAAGCATCTGCTTCACATTTTCTGTCAGAAAATAAGGGCTACTTGATACCTTAAGCAAATGAACGGCAAGTACATTCAAAAATGTGTTCAAAGTACTGAAAGATAGAAAATCCGCCGGCAGCTGGTGTTTGTCCTTAAGATGGATCCTAAGAAGATCTACACATCGTTGTCGGCTTAGAGGTTCCAACCTCCCGTTGCCACTGAAAATAAGATCTGTTTCGTTTAGACACTTCCTTTCCACGGTGTCTAAATAATGACAGACAACTTGAATGGGACTCGTGATTTCACTGCTAACAACAAGCCTATCAAACACTGATTTCGACGATAAGTGGTCATCAGCTTTACGAAAGCATCTACACACTGGAAATGAGTCGCGCAACCACTGATGTGGCGTGTTTGCAATCTCAATGAAGAACTTTGTTGGCTGCCGATGACACAATTGAGTCTGAAAAGAAATCATTCCAAGAACAATGAACTCAAAAAGAAAAGTGTCAAGCAGAAGTGGATCATCTACTTCACCAATGTCAAAATGAAGACAATCGAATTCTTGGTGGAATGCAAGACTGGACAATCGTTCAAGAAGATTTCCACGCGAGACATGACCACTTATGGGGAATGTGACAATGCGGCACTTTTTTCTAGCAGCTTCTTTGTGAATAAACTCTGTCTTCCCAAGACCTGCTAGGTCTGAGGTCACGAAGTGGATGTCCAAATTGCTCTCTTGAGGGGCGTTGAGCCATTCCTCGAGCTTCAGGTCCGACATTCTTGCAATGTTTTCAATAACATTGTCTGGAAATTGACTTGCAAAGTAGTTGTGCTTCCCTCCCCGACACACCAATGCAAGATTGATAGGCATCCTTCCTTCTTTCTGGTATGATTTGATTGCACTGACTAGTTTAAACTGGACTTCGTTTTCTAGCTTCTCAACGTTTGCCAAACAATGAAGAAGATTTGTCAGCTCTTTTGTGTTTCTGTTTGAACATCGCCGAAGGAACAACAACACTTCGTCCCATGTTGTGTCTTCGTGACAAAATATCAATCGATTTGGCTCAGGGATTCTCCCATCACATTCCTTGAAAAGGGACATCACTGCATGGACTGTCTGATTACTGTTACTGTCAAGCAGAGCAACACGGACTTTCACTGCATTTGCTTCTCGTGAAATAACTTTGGCAGGCATAGTGTCATAACCGACTCGAGCGTAACATTTTTGTCGGGTCTTAAAACCTTTGTCCAAAACCGTTCCAATGCTAGAAAGCTGAGCTTCGAGACACAAATTGTTAAGAGGAGCTTCGTAAAGCTCAAGAAAATTGTCAAGCTCGTGTAAAGTGACAGATGGGTCAATGAAGCGCAGAAGATTGAAGGCATCCTTACTAACTGCCTCCCTATCTTCATCACTACCTTTTCTTGTGAAAAAGTCGTACAGTGTCCACAACTGATCAGATCGAAAATAGTTGAGGAAAAAGTGCTCGTCCCGTGCGGCAGCCAAAGTTGCTTTCCAAGTTCTACTGTCTTCCTTAACCTTCTCAAACAACTCTACAATACTTTCGTGTTCGACTGCTGACAAATTTTTGGCCCAGAATTTCTTGTAGTTTGGGTTACCAGAGCTTTGAAGCCCCAAACAAGTGTTCACTATCTCAAACACCAGATCGACTTGTTCGATAAATTGTCCACAGTCCACCGCTACTTTCTCAATTTCATTCACCTTGTTTCTTTGGTTGGCTGTTGTTATACTCTTGACAGATCCCGAAATGAGAAGGGCCCGGCTACGAAGATCTTGCAGCTCCGCCTCAGGGCGTTTCAAAACTATTCCTTCATCGGAAGTATAACTTAAAGTTACCTTCCAATCGCCATTCAGTTCAATTGCTAGGCAATAAATTCCGCTCTTAAGCACATTTGCGATTATTCTTTTCGTCACTTCACCTCGGTTTGCAACATTACTGTACAAGTTCTTCAAGCTGTGAATGTTTTCACGGCAAACCTTGATCTTAGCTGCTATACATTTGCTGTTTTGTAAGCCAGCTTTAGCGTTCTTCAGACACTTGAATAGGTCAGTGCTTCCATCTTTGAATATAGAACGCAGAAAACGATGAACATCGATGAGATCTGAAACTACTGCTTCTGTTACATTGACAAGTTGTTCAGAGTAATCCTCAACAGAATCGATAAGAAAGGTCATTTCTTCGTTTGCTGTTTTTCTTGAAAATTCAAGCAGTTCTCTTGCTTTGCCAAGTTCGGAAATGACATCAATAACTTCATCAGAGTCAAGAAGCTCTTCCAAGTGCTTGACCTCGCCTTTTACAGCCAAAGTAACCGTGGAAAGCGACGAAGACTTATCGCTCACTAGTTGTTGAAACGAAATTAGTCTTTGAATAGTTCCACTCTCTTCACCAGTAACCACGCCAGCTGCTTCAACTGCTTCTAAGGTTTTCGAGATCTTGATCTTGAGATCAGGCAAACGAAAAAACGTCTCGAGATTATTCCTCTGGTTTTTCATAACCGGACCTCGAGAGCTGAAAGTTTCGATAAAATCGATTTCTTGTTCGAACACTTTTTCGTTGTTCTGAAATTCCCACCAGAGTTCTTCGGCAACGTTAAGAGAAATTTCAGCGTCTTTATCGAAGAGTGGTTTACACGCATCAATAAACATGCTTACAGCTTTGATACTGAGCATCACGGCTACATCTGCAACACTTTTCTTCGGAAGGAGCGCAGTCGTGGTTTGATGTAGCGTCGTTGAACTTCCAAACGTTTTGCGTAGGCAAGACTTTGCAACACTCCTGAATAAAATTGAACTGTTGAGATTGTATATAGCTTGCGAAGGATCTCTGATGAAGTCAAATGGTTCCCAGTATTTCTCACTAATTATGTCTTGGAGGTACACGCTGTCACGGGTAGCCTTAAGACGATTGATTTGTTGATAGATAGACTCGATATCTTCCAGCCTCACGATGTCCCGTGTTGTTTCACTGCAGATGCGAAGAACGGTCTCTAGTTTCTTGAACTCTTGAAAAAAGTTTTCAAGCTCGTTAAACAGAAGACCAATTTGAGCTTGGAAAGCACTGGCCTGCTCTGAACCAGTTGGTATTGAGCAAAAATTTGCAAGGTCGTCTGTTTTATACTTTGCTTTTAACATTTCTACAAATCCTACTCGAACTTTCCGAGAGGTTACAGCACTTTGAAACCACTTGACAGCTTGCTCGACGCTTTGGTATTTTGGGTGTCGCTGCAAATGTTTCACGGATCCATTTGCTTGTAGTATATCGATCCAAACGTGACCGTAGCCGATTACTGCTCGAAAAACTTCTTCATGTGCTTTCTCGTTGTTTGTTTCACTGCATGCTGGCAAGTTGATGTTGTCTAACATGCTAGACAAAAGAACCTCAGTCATTCTGAAACAAAATACAAAGCATACTATCTGTAAGCGATACTATGATCAACGTGCAACAGAACTGTAGAACAGTCTAGGTAGATCAGCAAAAAATAGCAAAAACCACAAGTAGTTGAAACACCAACTAAAACAGAAACATATAGCAAATTTCTTAGCCTCCTAAGTTTAATACATAGTGTCCTCTCACGCTTTTAAATAATTTAACGTGCTTATTTTTAAATAAAATGTTGTATAAACTTCCTATTTATGTTGCTGTACGACTTTTAATTTGTTTTACACGTTGAGTGTTTTCTTGATCACTGTAAAGCCACAGTTGAGAGTGTTCTATAAAGTATCGTATCTTATTGTAGAAAATGTAATATTCAACCCGTAAACTTCGTTTTATGCATCAGGACTTCAGAAGAAGAGTTTCCACAATATTCCTTTCCATACTTGTACACGTGTTTTTTGTTCCCTTTACAGTATTTAATCGCCAATCGATAACTCCATTTTAACTTTTCGTCACTAAACCAGACACTCAAAGTGATTGTGCTACAGCTTGTCTTAAATGATACTACTGTTCCAACTGTGATTGCCTAGACAATACGGTCTAGATGAATAAATTCAACGAGGTGACTTGCTGTCCTAACCTAATACAAGTTTCCTGAAACCACCTTTACAACTATTTATTTCTACAGCCTATTTGGGAAATACAATGGCAAATAAACATTAAATAAACTGTATTGTGACACAAAAAGAAATGAGTTTCCTTCGATCCGGCCTACCGTAGTACGTTAGGATACACACTCTGACGTCAGATAGTTGGCACTTTTAATTTCAAAAATGCTGTTTTTAAAAAGAATATGACAGTTCACAATTTTAAAAATATCATAAAAATCAATATCGCGCTAAAATCAAGACTAAATATGGCGTATACCAAGTGCAAGGGACTTACGTGCAATGAAAGTGACATACTGAACTGAAAAGCACGTTATGGCTGGCATGGCCTGTAACTGGTAGGAGTAGGTTCACAAGCAAACGTTTTTGATGCAAAAGGCATCTTTATACTGCAGGCTATGCAAACAACAATCACATATATTTTTTGTAGTTCTGGTGACTTCAGTGCATTTTGAAGCCAGTTAAAAATATTGACATTACACATCGTGTTCGTCAACTCAGATATTGTGAAAACTAATATCTCATTGTTGTAAGGGTATGTTGGAGCAAATGGAAATAAACAAGCGCCTTGGCTGTGATGTATTGGCATACAACTGTGGACTTCATAGTTGTATGTCAGTGTATCACTGCCAATGCACTGACCTAATTCCACCTACTCTAACAAGCCTTTTAGAGTATATATTTAGAAATACTCTGCGCCATCTTTTTGAAAGTGGAACGTAGAAATATTGGGTCAATTTTAAACACATTGTGGTTGTGAATGACTCTTAAACCCGACTCTCAAGCCATATTTGATTATCTTTCTGTTTCAAACTCTCAGCTCAGAAAACCTTTTTCTTAACTTATTTTATGTATTCGATAAGGCTTACTTGTTTAGGCAAAGATTAACGTGTGTTCCACCACCAGACTCAGGAATAAGTCGTTTAACAGCATCCACTACTTGCTGCAGCTTTGAATGAGCATCTTGGCGGCTTTTAGCAAACGCATGTGATAGCTGGGTCACGTACCAATCTTGGGCAAACCGGGAACGAGTTTGGGTGTATATATCTGGAATAGCATCCAATAGAAAGGTCATGCGATTTTCAGCTGCCGGCAAACGACTAAGTACTCGATTCCCCAGCGAATGTTGGATTGCTTCATCATTCCTTACAAGATAAGTTTCACAGACTTCCTCCAAAGCAGCTAAAGTGGATACAGCCTCAGCTGAAAATCTGCGTTGATACACTAACACACAATCAAAGCAGTTCATGCACAATTTCTTTCTTTTCTCCGGAAGTAAAGAACTCCAGAAGGAACAGAATGCTTTAGAATCAAGTGTCTTTAGCACCAACTGACGCAAGTCTTGTTTCGTTGATGTCGCTTCCAAGATTGCAAACATGTGGGCAGACGTTTGTAAAGACTTGTCCCTAAGAAGATAATCAAGTTGATCAATATCATCTTCCTTCCAACAATCGTTGTCTTTAACCATTCTTACTACGACCTTCGCAAAATCATCAGCGAGGTTGCATCTCATAGTTGTTGGAACGCGTTCCCAGACTTTAAGGATAGTCGTGTTGTATCCTACACCACTTTCTTCCAAACTTTCACACTTTAAGAGAAATTCGTTCATGAACGATTCATTCAGTCCTTGGCACGACTTAAATTCTGCGAACATCACTTCAACAAGATCTGTTAGGCAAATAAGAGTTGGTGCATACGTCAAAAAAGTATTCACGACTATTTCTCTCTTAGACGTTTCATTTACTGTTTTCAAAGCTTGTGATGCTTGCTTGACCAGTGATCTGAAAACATGTTCATCATACTTTACCGGAGAAAGATTGGCTTGCAATTTTAACAAATCATCTATGTGCAAAACGTTGCAGAAAAAGACTACTGCTGATAGTTGTCCTCGATAATCACTCACGTTGACAAGTGGCGTGGCTACTGCTAGCAGATACTTTGAGCAATTACGCGGAAGTTTCTTGGAATCAAACGTCAAAATAGCCTGAAGCAAGCTGTTAGCAGCATCGGCCTGTCCCGTTTCACCTTGTAATATTGATACTGATCTTTGAGCCGACGCAATTTGTCCAAGAAGAATGGCGAGAAGTAGCTTCTGATCCTCAGTTTTTGCCTTCCCTGCCTGTTTTATCGCCCACCTGACAAATACGCCTCCTCTGTCTCTATCCAAGAAATGTGATCTAACATCAAACTCATTGCAGTTTGATAGAGCTTCTCTTATGCCATATTGGCCTTCCTCCAAAGCTTTGAAAAATATTTCATAAAACTTCAGGCAGCCTCTTTGTTTCTTATCGTCGTTCTTAAACATATTGGCACCAGAACCGCCGAAAATATCATAATGATGCATCACGTTTCTTGACCAATTGCTTTGCGAGTCCCACTCTGTTTTTTCACTTAAAACATTCAAAATTCCCCAAGAGTCGTGTACCACACCATATCTGTAGCTAAACTGCTCTCCAGCAACAACGGTCACTGGTTCAGATTTCCAGTATCCGTCTTCACACTTGTGAAGCTTCTTTAGTAGGTCACGCGACCCTGCTTTTTGAAACTGCTGCCATATTTCACCTCCAATGAAAACATCTTTCACGTTTTCGTCGACAATTACGTGAAAGACAACCTGCAAAAAAACCAGCCTAATCATTGCTTTGCTGGTGACACTCTGAATTCTTACAAGTGTTATCTGACTAATTTTTGCACATTTTAAAATTTTGTATTTTTTCCTTATTAGAACACTACACGTTCGCCAGTTTTATTTGAATAAGTGTTCCAAATTTCTTAACCATAATGAGGCAGTATAGAATTTAAATGTTTGAGTTAAAATCTATCGTACCCGGCTTTTTCAGCCTGGTTCTATAGGGGGGGGGGAGGGGGCACAAAGTGCATGCGGCCGAAGGGACAAGGACAGGGTCAGGACCTCGAAACAAGCTGTTTCGCATGCTCCCTTGCTTAGATTGCTGCTTAATGGTCTTGGAGTTCTGTGAGCGCCGGTTAAAGTTGGTCAATTTTGACACCTTGCGAAGGAGTCAAATCCACTCAAAGTGGCTGTAACCGTTAATGCTTTACTGCAGAACGTAGAAATAACGGAGCCAGTTCATATTGTCATATCTGATATTAGTTCCCCTAGGCCTTTCATCTGACAAAATTTGGAGGATTTCAGTGTTTATTCAAAATTTCCGGACTTAGACGGATAATTCTGAGAGACGCTCAGGGACTGGTCATTATTTATCGAGGGGTTGGGGGGGGGGGCTGGTGCAAATAGGGGTTGGGTCACCACTTTTCATTCATGGGTTAAAGGGGGGCCACAGAAAAATATTCAAATGTATTGCCAACTGTTAAACTGCATTGCAGGAAAAGACTACTATTAAAATAA
>JAOBRG010085219.1:0-20502 GCA_027574985.1 Umimayanthus nakama | reverse complement strand
TTGTGACTTGAATTCTTAGTCTTTTGCTTCTTGTGTCTCGATGGCGGACTGTCAGGGCCAACTGGGTTGACCAGAGGATTCGAACCCATTGTATCATAGTTCTTGGTGTCGGGTTTCGGTTCATCTTTCGGAACGAGATGTTTCCTCTCTTCGGACTCTGAATCGTCGCAAGGAGCCTGTGTGAAACAGAAAACTGAATCAGGGTCTTGAGCTAAACCTCGTATGCCTAGCTTCCTACCTGTGAACTTGTGACACTCGTTTTTAAAGCCTGCACTGGTTGACAAGAACCTCAATGTAATTATTATCTGTGACTTGCTAAGTAACTAATCGGAGGTCGTGAGTTCGAGCCTTCCGGGAACAGAGATTTTTTTCTCTTTCTCCTTGTTGCAAATTTCCTTTCTTGGGCTAACGCTCAGAATGAATTATTTTGAATTTTTTAAGGCCCTTGCAAACAGACGCAACATTGTTGGCCTACAATACGCATCAATGTTGGGCTAATCATGTTGCGACCGTTTGCATGGAACCACAATGGTGGCACTTGTTGCGTGTAGTTTGAAACCGGTTAAACGTTTTGGTCTATGCAAATGGATGCAACATTGTTGGCCAAAAACCGCCCAACAACACGCAAAAATGTTTTGACCTGTTGCGTTCGTTTGCATGGGCCTTTTGAGCATTTTAACTAACACGCATTTTTTTAAAAGAACAAACTTTATAAGAACACCCAGGCTGAGATTTGCCCAAAAATTAAGAACAAGCTAAGAACAATCACCAGGCTGAAATTTTGATGAGAAAAATTTAAGAAACTTAGTTGTTCCATGTACACAGACTGAGATGCAAATGAACACAAAACTTGTCAGAATTTAGTTTGGTCATCGCCATCGGGCGCTGGAATAGTTATAAGCAAGCTCGTCACGTTTGCGAACGCTGTACTGACAGTTTCAAACACATACTTCTTAGTGCCATTTTATTATATACATGTGTTTTCCGGGAAGCTAATTCACTTTAAAAATATCAGGAAATAAGAACATTTTAAGAACAATCTGAGGCTGAAATCGCCGAAAAATTAAGAACAGCCCAGGCTGAGCCGAAATTTACTGGTTTTTATAAAAAAAAAAAAAGGCGTGTATCATGCTGGTTTATGGTGCGCTCGGCCATACCACACGCACTGCTCACAATGCTTTTGGGTCGTAACGCAAATTTTCTATTTTTCCAGTAAAGAATATATATACAAAACAGAAAACATTTCAGGTGAAACGCCAGGAGTGCTTATTTGAGACGGCGAACCGTTGTTTGGTTCTAATTCAGTCAAGTTATCCTCTCTTGTCTCATAATAACTCTCTCACGGGTAAAATTAACCATAAGGAATATGTGTTAAAAGCTCTTGTAGAGCTACATCGTGTTTATGTGCGAGTCAATTCCAGCCGTAAAAATCCCCCTGGGCAAGCCCCCGGGCTCTGAACCCCGAGCATTTGAAAACATTGGTGAAATGCCCGGCTCAGTGGGCAATTGTTTTGACAAATGCCCCGCCCCGGCCCTAGGCCTTGTATTAGTGAAATAGAAGATGGTTTCCCGCGGGCAGCTCGGAACACAACCGGAACCGGAAGTGAAATTCGCGAATGGTAGGCGAGGCTACAGCAGTTATAAAGTTACACCAGGCCAGGAATTCTCTTGTTATTCTTTTGTTGTAAAACTTGTATATGCGATCGAAAAACTCGCAATGGTTAAACATCAACTTGTTTTGTATAGGCAGTTTAGTTTATAAACAGAAAGACTTATAAAGGTCGGCTTGAAAATTACGCCTTTTAGTTTTCTTTCACCGTAGTACTGATGAAAATGTACGTTTTTAAAACGTTGTCACTTTCCTTCCACTGAAGTGGAACTTGCAGAACTCGTAGCAGTAGTTTTTGTTTCAAAAAAAGTCTTAAACATGAGAATGATTTGTACCACAAAAGGCCTCAAATTAAAGTAGTGTAAGGGGTCTTTTATCTTGTAAAAGTGCACTATCTTCATATTCTTTATCAGCCATAGCTAATTTGCTATTGTAATTTTTCACTTTTATCGTAGTTTAGTGAGACAATTGGAAATTCACTAGATTTTCAAGGCGTTACTATAATACAGATTGCTGACACAAAATTATCTGTCAGTTGAGAGTCACACAATGCCATGTCATTAGGTCACAAACTGAATTTGTTCCAACACGCTTCAACTTTCGGTATGGTTGTTCGCAAATGGTAAGAAAGAAAAACAAACTGCAATGAAAGTGCAGTACTGGATTAAGTTAAACTACTGTTTAAATCTATTACTTTTTTAATAATATATATTTTAATGGTATTTAGTTTGTATTATTTTAGAGACTCGGAGTTCCGTCAGTTAATGCACCACTCATTTCTTTCGTCTGATTATTCATTCTTGTTAAGCAAGGTAAGATGTACTGGTACTGTAAAACTTTGGATTTTCTCTCCTCCTTCCCTATGCTCAAATTCCAACCCTCTACAAAATCGAGTATTTGTTTAAACCATTTGCACGGAAGGCAGAGAGCGATCAATTCACTTTCGGTCTTTTTTAAAACCTTTCGCGTATATTTCTAGTTGCATAATTATCAGCGCCGTATACATGCAGTTAATTACAGACCTTTCCCAACAAAACTACCCACTAAAACATGTTTTGTAAGGCCTGCACTGTGTAGAAACTTCAAAATCGAAGAACCTGTCCTCGAGTGACAAAATTAACACGTGCTCTTAATATACTCGATTCGTATCTACTCAGAAACAGCAGACTGCGTGGCTTGACAGCATTACCTGACGTTTCGGTTTCGGCCACGAAAAGCAGCAGCATTTGCAACCTCTTCCTTCTTCATCCGAACACATTTTGTCCCTTTTAGTATTAACTTCGCGTGTTGCGCTTTGCCCCAACTCGCATTAAATGGCGGAAAGAAGTACGGACCTGTACTTTGCTCATGTGACTAGCCACGGCTTGACCTTAGCTTAAGTGTTCCTGGAACTAGGGGAAAAACATCTTTGTTTCATTGTGTCGGGTTTTCCCGGAAACGCCGAAAACCAACTGAATACCGAGTTTTCGATTTTCGCATCATTCCAACGGACACGTTCCTTCTTCTCAATTCAGTAACTTAGTTTTTTTAAAATTTATCAGGCAAAGTATCTTTCTCTGATCTATATGTATATATTGATACAAGCTCAAGCTTGATAATATATACAAATTTATTATAAGAAAACAAAGCCAGTGTTATGGCCAGACCCCCCAAAAGGGGCCAAACTATAGCCAATAACAACAACAATAGTTTATTGACCTTGACTCCCCTTGAGACATCGGTACAAAAATAATATTCAAGATGAACTGAATAAAATGTAAACTACACTAATTATATTCGATATACATATTAAAAAATAAAATAAAATAATAACTGAACAAAACATATTAGAACGTGGTTTTAAAATCTCAGATTACTACTTTCTAAATCATAAGTTTTTAGTATTTTCAAACAATAGTCGCTACTTCTTTTGATATTTTCGTCTTTCATGCTTAAAATATAATAAAACAGACTATCTAAATCAAATACCTGTAATAATGTATTTATTTTATATATATCTCTAAAGAAAATTTCTCCTTCTTCGACCATTAACTTATTTGAACAGTACATTACATAGTGGATTTCATTGCCCATAACGTTTTGATCACATGTGGTACACATTCTATCATTTCGCTCAATATTCTGGTAACGCCCGCGCTCTATCGGGAAATGATGGGCCAGACAGATAAATAAGCACCTACCTAACGGCGTTTGTGCTGTCTCGCGTAGTTTAATGGGTTTTGGGAAGGGTTCCCCCGTTTTCTTATTTCCAACTGCTCATACGATAAGGCAGTAAACGCTTTTTTTTCAATAAATAGGAACAATTTGAGGCTGAAATCGCCAAAAAAAATTAAGAACAGCCCAGGCTGTGCCGAATGTTTCTGGTTCGTATAAAAAAGCGTCTATTTTGTTGCGTATGTATATGTAACAGTGGTGTTAACCTGAGGGGTGGACCGTTTGATATTTGACAGGGGAGTGGAAGTTTTTTTTCCTAAAAAGCCTTTGCAGTGAAAAAAAAAATAAAGCAACATGAATGGCTATAGCGGCTCTAAAAAATAGCCGTCACTATTGGCCAGCAGAAAAATACTTAAACTAACCAATTCTTCCACCCCCACCCCAAAGGTCTTGAAAATGGTCTGCCCCTTAAAGAACCGCGGTCACCTAACCGAATATCGGGTGCCGCTAAATTGTTCTTTGCAAGGGGAGTCATATGTGTTCTCGTAATCCGCTTCCATCCTCGCGTTTAGTTGACGTATTCTTGTCCTGAAACAGTTTTTAGATGGTTTACATCTTCCTTGAGTGCCTCGAAGAGACATTTTCCATTTAGAAAACATGAACCAAACAAAAACAAACATATAGGTGACCGCGGTTCTTTAACGCGACAATTTTTGTACATCGTTCTAAAGCCAACTTGTGCTTGGCAATCTCCGCGAACGATGATTTACCTATAACGTCGCATTGTTTGGGGATCTCCAGGTGTTTTCCAGGGTAGTTATCTCGCTGTTCTTGCCCCAAGCCCTTCAACTTCTTTCTTGGTGAAGAGTAGGAAACCCGGTTTAACGAAAAGTTTTATCGAGAACACCCTTTTTTTGTAAGAACCAGTAAATTTTGGCCGAATATCGTTGTTATTAGGTTTTTGCACAATTTGAGGCTCAATTATTCTTTAGTAATTTTTTTCATCACATCAGCTATAACCGCAAACATGCTGGTAGTCCAAATATGGTTTTGCGCAACAAATGAACTTGCAACATCATGTTGTGTTTTTCAATAAAAACTTGATGTTACGTTTAAATCTGAAGCCGAGCCTCAAATATTCTTAGCTTGTTCTAAATCTTTAGGCAAGTTTAAGCCTCGTTGTTCTTATAAAATTTTTCTTATAAACAATCGTGTAGCTATGCCACACTTTTAAGTTAAAACGTCTGATTTCTTAACCGTTTCATGGAAAACAGGACAAAAATGCCTCTTGTAATCGAGTCTACATTGAATATTTGAATCAAATCAGAAGCTTAACCAATCTGTAGTTTGCTTCTGTAGTACAGAATTATTCTTCACAAATTCCAAGGATTAACAAAGTACACGCTTTACAGGGCCCTAAAAGGAAATTACTAAATTCCACACGTTTCCTAGGAATAACCTGAGTAAAGCGACCAATGTTTTTAACACTTTTTGATCAGGGAAGGGAGAGGGCACCTTGAAGAGGCTTGAATAATGGTCTTCAACAAGCAGATCAGACAAGAAACAAAACGTTGTAAAGGTTCAGTGTCAGTTTACTGTTTTTCTCAGTTATATTTTATTTTGTATACATACACATATTGTAAAACGTCCCTAAAATAGCAAGCTAGTGTTTGCTGGTCCTTTGGTCTTGACAAAAACTACTTACAAGGAAACTACTTACAAGGAAACTACTGCCATGGCTACGAGGAAGTTTGCACGATTCAATTTAAATTACCAATCGAAAGTATTTATCAAACACATGCTCCAACAACGGAATGTCTGCCATGAATTTTTGCAATGATTTTTGGTTTCAGTTTCCAGATGAGATCCAATTCTTGGATATACTGCAAAATAGCCCCTTCCTTCCCCAGAAGTCCGATAACCAGAGGAGTTTGGCACACAGTCGTGAAGTCCGAGAAGTGTTTCATGGCCAGGAGAAAATCCCTGATTGTTAGACAGCTAGAGAACGAAGGGGCTGTTTGTCATCTATTGAAAAGAGTGCCCCACACCCTGAGTTAAACTTACTTAAACTAATTACTACAACTATATTTCAAAACGGTTTAAATTCAGAAGCAGTTAAGTCTGTTGATATCCGATGTTGTATGAATGAATAAGAGAACAATAAAATATACAAACTTTAAGATCACAGAAGTTCAGATGAACTTCAAAATAGCTCACCCTAAATACAAAATCAAATTGAGGCTCCTGGCAAAAGGCAGAGTGGATTACCTTACAACAATCAAGCCTCCTCCCCCAACCCCTTTCTTGTCAGGATGTACCCCTCAACCCCACCCTACCCCTCTTTGGGTGCAAACATACTTAATACTTTAGATAATAGTTTAGAAAACAATGCTTCTAGGCCAGCCAAGTAATCAAAGCAAACCATACAGAAACATGCAATACAGGTTTCAGCATACGTCAATTAGGTTTTCTGGAGAAAATTTAGATTGATCTCAGTGCAGATGTTATTCTATATACAGCTTTTTCAAAATGGTTTGACTAGCAAGAAGATTGATAGAAACTCAACATCAAAGCATGACGAAAAATATACCGACTTAATCTATCAGAATAAGGTATTTCTGTGCCTGCGGGGTTAATTTGTTTCATGTATGGGTCAATGGATAATGTGTAGAGTAAAAGAAAAGGATTAAACAGCTGTATATTTATATTAACAGAATTGATAATGAAAGACAACAAGTTTTTGTCTCAGGTTGCCCTCTATACAGCTGCACTGATAACATTTGATAACCTCTGGTGATGGTGAGATACTTGTAAAAGGTTAACTGTCTGAAGCCTGCTACTCTTGAACTGCTACAGTTATTTCGGTTGCCGGCTCACCATTTGCCTGTACAAACTCCACTGTCCCCTCAACAGCCTCAGGCGTGCTTTCTGCAGTAACCACTGTCGCACCTGTTAGCTCTGGCGCATGTTCTTTGACCTCAGCTTCACTAACTGTTGTGTATACAACAGTGCGGATCAGAGGTCCAGCCCCACTATCCTCTGCAGTGGCAACCACATCAAATATCTGCTTGGTGTTGTTATGCTGTGATTCTTCTGTGTGCACTTCTATCGCTCCTGTGGCAATGTGTTGCTGGCTGGCCGACACTAAGGCCTCGACTGCAGCCTGAAGTGCTGTGTTGACGGGAGTGCTATCAGTGGCTAATTCCACAGTGGCCATCTCGACATCCCCTGAGCCCTGCACCACCTCCGTAATCTGCTCATCGGGCGTGGATGTCACCTCTACTGCCTCTCCGCCCTGGTGGACTGCACCAGTGATTAAGGAGCTGGTGTCGACAGTTGATGTGCCTTCATCTAGCGAGTCCTCTGTATCCATGGTAACACCACTAGCAGCAACAGATTCGGCAATGACATCAACACTGCCCCCATATTCTTGTTCACCCGTTTCCTCTGTCTGACTCCCTTGATCCACGCCTGTGTGTTTGCGCTTCATATGCTTTGTTAGTGAAGATTTCTCCTTGAACTGTCGCGAGCAGATGTCACACTGGTGTGATATAAAACACATAAGGTGTTAAATAACTTTTTCTCTGCCAGCTAACAACAGCAGTTTAAAACAGCAATTGGCCTCTACTCTGAGAATGAAAGATACCATTGGATAAAAACATAGTATAAGTAACCTAAACCTTAACCCTAGAACTGACCATCTGTAAAGAAACATACAAAAGAATATTGTTAAAAAATGTCAGTTACTGTTCAATGACCAATGAAACATTTTGTTCTCAGATTAGAGCCTTAATGCAAAATAGGCCTGCACATTAACAGCTAGAATTATATAAATTAGGCTCAGTATACAAGGCAATGTTTGGCAGCAAAATTTCTGCTGAGATTTTAGTTTTTTGTTTTTTTAAACAAATTTTCTGATTAGCACTCCAACAACCAACTCAAGGAGTACATCACACCCCCTTCTCCCCCTTAAGAAAGAAATACAAGGGCTGATAAACAATGTCTACTGTCTAGAAACACACCTGATAGGGTTTCTCATCTGTGTGGGTGAGCTGATGGCGACGCAGGTTGTATGGACTTGCAAACTCTTTGTTACATGATTCACAGATGTGCAGTGTGACTTCCTTGGCCTTCACTTTAGCTTCTTTCTTCTCACATATTGCTATATGCTTACGGAGATCACCCTGGCAAATTGAAAATCAATTAGATGAACATTCAACAAATCTTGAACAGTAATGTAGGTCAAAGTAATGATGCCATAAATCATTTTAAAATGAAAATATATATAGCCTAGACAAACTGAAATATTAAGACTATCATGCCTTGAAGCTGAAATGTTTCTTGTTTACTTTTGAGTATACTGACTGTTTTCACTACATTGCTACCCATAATCCGGAGGTTTCTTCTGGATGTCATCAACAAACCTTGGAATCATTGAAACAGTTAACAACTTCCATAATTATGTCTGAAGCTACTACATTTCCAAGATCTACCAACATGTTTTGGCACCCAGTGGTCTGTATGTATGCTACAGTACATGTAAGTAAGGGGGAGCAACAGGGCAGCGTTGAATTCTCAGGCTCAATGATGTCATAAAGGATAGTTTTTCTTTTCAAATTAGGAATATCTTAAATCTAAATCATAGGAACACAGTAGTATAGTTAATTAAGGCTCACAAATATTTTGAAAACTTTTGAAGATAATATGGGAAAAAAGTGGGGGGGGGGGGGGATTCTGAAGAGTTTTGAGTTTTATGATTTTTAGGTAAGTTTAATAATAATTTTTGGAGTTAGTATTTAATGGACAAATGCTAACTCGTATGCTATTGGAGGAGTGGCACTACCTCACTTAGGGGAGGTGTTTGCTTTTTCCCCCTTTTAAACATCCTCTCCAACTCCTCTCATAACAACCAAAATCTACCCCTTTGTGGCCCCTTAACAAAAGAATTTCCCCAGATAGAATAACGCTATATCAGATAACCTACATCCCAGTCCTTTGTGCTGTAACTTAATCACCAATCACTCAATACGTATTGCATATAATTTATATAAAACATGTTTCCCACTCCCTGTTCTTAAAAAATAGATTTAAGTAATCCTAACGAAAACTTTTGGAATATTATTTTAGCTTGCACATGACCTCCTTTTGACCCATCATATTTAGTGCTATCCTCATAGACAGGGTTATGGTCTGAATTGGATTTTTCAAGCTTTCAAGAATTACCTTTGTAGGAAAGGTGTTGTCACAAAACTTGCACTGGACAACAGGCTTCTCTTTGTTCTTCTTGTTGCCGCAAACCTTTTTGATGTGTTTCTTAAGGTGGGACAACCTCCCAAAGGTGTTGTTGCACTCATCACACTTGAATGGTCGCAGGTGGTCATGGCGAGTGCGAACATGCATGGTCAGGGTTGAGTCATGGCGGAATGACAGTCCACACCTAGTAAATATGTAAATATGAGAAGCCAAGTTGCAGTAAACACAGTCCTAAAAAGCAGTTAATAACCAACTTAGCAAAACAACAACAGACTAGATTAAACACAGGGCTAAAACTACTTTACTTAGTTTCCTTTGACAAATTTGGTGGTTTTATTATTATTTCTCCATGCGCACTTGTGCAAGCAGTTACAACCATAGTCCATTACTAGCTTACTACCAGTATCCAATTCATATAAATCTAGCTAACTAATTTTTTTTATGCCAGTAAGTATGGATCATGTTTGAAGTTTTCATCTTATTCTGTTAATTTTATAGTTTCTGTAATGTGGCATACATTTTGTCTGCAATTTGCTATAAACGGAGCCCCATTCAAACCAGCTTTGCTGAAATGTGCACCTCTGCCTACATATTAATTACATGTACATAAACAAATAAATATAGAAACAAAAAAGTGGAAGCTGGTATTCATTTATACAGCTGTGTTAACTGGACAAAGATTTACCTGCTGCACACATAAGGCTTCTCCCCTGTGTGAATGCGAGAGTGCACATGCAGCTGGTGTTGGCGGCGGAAAAAACGACCACATTCATTACACTTGAACTTCTTGATGTCTACAGGACAGAAAACGTTAAATTGATTATCAATAGCAAAACCATTGCTCATTAAATTTATTGATGTTTTTTAACACTTTGGGTGGACCATTACACTTTTTAAGTGGGAGGGTGCAGAAGATTTGGTTAGCGCAAGACATCCCACCCCCCCCACCCCACTGAACAACAAGGCATGACTTGGTGCATATCTAGAACGATTTTTTTGGAACTGACCTGTGTGAATCTGAAGATGTTTCTTGAGGTCTGAGGGATACTTGAATGCTTTGTTACATTCCACACACACTCTTGGGCCATCGCTCAGCTTTCTTTTTCCTGTTGGTGTCCTCGGCACAGATTCTAGAAATACAAAAATTGAAACAATAGTTTATTTAAAACTACAGACTGAGATACTCTTTTTCAAAAAGAAAGATGGACTGCTCCAGTCACTGCCTGAAGCATGTCTATCACTTCTAAATTTGATTTATAGATCTTAACAATTCACATTGGCTTTAGAAGAGACTACTACTATAAAACTGTAAAAGATAAATAACAATAAAATATTTATTCTCTAAAATTGAGGTGACTAGTGGCTGAACGCTCTTTGACATCTAAAGAATGGAAGTGAATAACTACTCTAAAAGCCATTAGCATATACCAAACCAGTGAACAGTGCTTTACGCATGCTCTGATTGGTTCCTATCTGGGAATATCCAGCAATTATTCACCGAAGTGGAGGTGAATAGGCCAGGATACTCACAGTTTGTTTTCAAACATCATTGTATGCCTCAGTTTCACAAGGGATACAGAAATTGTATCACTAACATGAAACAATTGTCAACTTCCAGTTTGTTTGCAAACTTCAAAATATGACATAAAAATACAAACTTAAGATTGTATTTTTTTTACTTCACTGATTCACTGGTTTGGTATATGCTAAACAAATGGAATTATTCACCTCAGTGTCAGAGGAAAGCCCAGTATATTCACCTGTTGCATTGGAGCTCAGTGAATATCATGACCTACTCACCTCCACTTTGGTAAATAGTTACTCACCTAATTCACTAAGATTGAAGAGAATAATTGTCTAATACAGTATATACAAATCATAACACATTCAAGAAAAGTAAGCACTTGGAAGCATTCTTATTTCAATACCATAAAACAGGAGTTTACGCTGTTTTACTCCACAAAAATTTTAACTATTAGTCTTCTGAGAGGCGGACAATAATGAATATCCATTAGCCAGAGATAGTTAACCAATCAGAAACCAATGTTTGAAACACCATCGCCACTGAGCTTGCATATGCTAATAAATAGTGTTCTTACTTGTCAGGGACACAACTGCAGCAGCTGCTTCCTCTTGTGCTTCTGCATCCTCGTCGCGGTCATCTCCATGGCTGTCTGTCATGTGGACAGTCACCGATTGAGCTGACGCAGCCTCATTGACAGCAGCAATGTCAACTGTGGTTTCTACATCTGTAACAGCTGGGAAGAAGCAAAATATTTCAGTATTGATTCATAAGGTTCAAAACTTTTATATATTGAAGTGAATAAAGCAACTGCTTTTTGTGACAGTAACTTAAATCTCTAAGACACCATAACCCCCTCGGCTTATAACTTAAGGATAGTCAGAACACTCCCCATATTTTAATGTTGAACAAAGCATTTTAAACGAGTTTTTTTTATCATATTGTGTAAAGAAATAGGGTGCTTTTCAATAGCCAATTATGGTAGTCACAAGACACTTTTAAATTTTAGTACTCCAGATGTAAGTATTAATAAATAATATATATTGATGGGTAGATTTTTTAAGACATGTTAACTTGAGTTTTTCAACTTTGTTGCCAATCAAGTTACCAATAAAACTTACAAGTTTTTGCCAAACAAGTAGATAGTACTTTACATGTATGCCTGCGCTAATTGGACAATAAAAGTAGGTATCCACTGCTATTTACCTTTTAGCATTCATGTGGGATGATATGTGCACTTTTTTTCAAGTATGAGGCATTTCTGACTATTTTAGAGCATTTAAAACTGAATTTCTTTCAATCTATTCACTGACTGGGCAAGTATTAAAACAATTATCCCCTCAGTGTGGGTTACTAGACTATATCCCACTTTGGCGACTGCGATTTCAGAAGGTCTATAAGTTGGAACTTCTGGACAAGAAACTTGTTTACCTTGGGCAACAGGCGCCTCTGCTGCAGTGGTGACATCCATGGCGACCTCGTGCCCAGCCTCTCCCTCAGCTCCCTCTTCAGTACCTCCTTGTGCAAGGACTTGAAAAGTGCTAGGAAGCCCCACTCCAGCACTGCCATCAGCAATACTTGACACCAGAACAGGCCGGACAATGGGTACTCCATTCTGATTGACAATCAAGAAGGAGCCAGTACTTGAGCTGGGATCTGTGATGATTGCTGCTGGTACTGTACCAGCACTTGTTTGGATACCAGAGACGACATCTTGCAGGAGAGATGCCAGAGACACAGGGGTCCCACCCTCAGAAGATGCCGCCACAACATTCGACAGATTGCTAATGAGCTGTTGCTGCTGTGCAAAAGCAAGGGAACTTGTCGCAGTGGGCTCCACGGTTATAGTGGCCCCAGTTGCAGGGGTGTATCCAGACTCGACAGTCTCAGGCTGTGTGGCTTCTTGTGGCTGCTCACTGGCTGTGGCTGCAGCTGCTGAGGACTCCTGCGAGGCGGCTGCTTCCTGACCCATCTCCATCGCCAAGAAGATTGGTTGAAGGTTGGCATAGGTGCGCTGCTGATCATCCAGCTAATTTTTTTCAATTGAGAAACAGATCTGAATTTTAAACTCAAAAAATGATACAGATTTTGTGACAACTTGGCTGTCAAACTTAAATTCAATAAACTTTTTGTCTGGTCTTATTCATTGTTCTAGCCAGCTTTAAAAAACAACAGGGTGCCCTCATGGAAACCTAAAATTTTGGGGTTTTTACCTCAAATCTTCATTAAGACAATGTACAGGACCAGAAAAAATGACAGGGCGCTGGAGGAAAATGACAGGAGGCACAGGAAAACAACAGGGCGCTGCGCCATGTGGTTTTGGCCTAGCTTGAACATCATCTAATTTTTGTCAAAAGTAGAACTCTAAGAGGGTGTGTAGCACATTCTAACATAACAGTTATTCCAGACATAGTCTAGAGTTTAGTTTGTGCAAGGTTTTCAGTAGAAATTTTTAGGAGGCATCCCAGGGACCTCTTTTTGCTTTGTTTATGAGTTTCAAAGGAAAAAGTATTTGTCTCATATTGATCTGCTGCATCCTAGTGACACACAGCATTTCAAATTTTGCATCCCAAACTTTTTTTTGGCATAAAACATGCAGTTCTTTTGTGTTAACAACAACCCTGTATATAAACTAAGACAAAACCACTTATAGCTCTAATCATTTTGGTCTGGATAACTATGAATTTTTACAAATCTTTTAACAAAGCAGACTTTGATCATGATTTTAAACCCTTTTCAAGATTGGATTGACTCCTATCAAAATACTTTTAGTATAGCTTACCCCTTTCATCAGAATTTTCAAGGCCCCTTAACCCTCCTTTTACAAGTATTTCCCATTGACGATCCATCACTTTTTTCCTAGAACAACCAAACCTAGTGAGCACTTTAAATAAATTCAATATGATCCACAATCCAGTGTTCTACCTCAAAATATTGGGTTTTCACTTCAAATCTTCATTAAGACAATGTACAGGATCGCCAAAAAACAACAGGGCACACACACATATGTTGATAATGTACAGCGTAAGGAGAATTTACATAACGATTAATTAACTTGCTTGGGCTGAAAGGGTTATAAAGCAGTTTCACCCCTTGTACCACTTGCTTATCAGTACCTCGCTCTCTAGTTGATCTCCCTCAGCCGTGTTAACTTCTGTATAAGCAGTAACAGGCTGTTCCTGGGGAGGCTCACTACTCGGCATCTGCCCTTCAGGTTCTTGTTGGACATCTTTCTGCTGCAGGCCAGTTTCTGTTGCAGGACTTTCTTCCGATGGTTGTATTGTTACAACAACTATACAGAGAGAATGTTTACTTGTGTGTCACTAACTAAACTTTTCAAAGGGTGGGTTGATGATATAGCTACAATTCACAGAAACATCATACTGCAGCATAGGCAAGGTTATATCACACGATCCGAGGGTGTTGACATTGTTCATCCGCCATATTGGTAGGTCTTTTCACTGATGGCAGCCAGCCACCAACAGTGAAAGATCCTGCCAGTATGTCAACCAAACAATAACAACACTATGTACAGTATGCACTTGAAAGATACAACCTTGCAGCTGGCGCAACTATATATTGTAAAGCCAAATACCTGTTTCGAGTATATTTGACAGATGTTTGTTCCTATTATTCAGGGTTTGTACATCTTCAGAAATTAAAAAATCTAGGGTTTTCCAGGGCTGTTTTACTTGAAGCCAAGAATGCAAACAATGTTCACAACGAATTGTTTAAAATAATATTTTCAAATGTTAAAACATTGAAACCACTGTAAAGCCACAATGTACTCCAAGTGTATTAATTCAACACTAAACAATGGTTTCTACTCAATTGTTACAAGTAATGAAATCAACAAAATGCACCATTTTGCATTTTTCAAAAACCTTCTGCGAGATTTTTCACGGCTTAATAAAAAAAATCCAGGGCTTTTCTAGGACTTTCCAGTGCTTCAAAAATTTTCCCGGTTTTCCAGGGCCCATATGAACCCTGATTATTGTACCATCTTCCAAGACTTTAGCCTTTTAGGAGCAATTCGCTTGTGCTGTACCTGGTATCCCAAACAGAAATATTATCTTTTTCCCCTTAAGCTTTTGTTAAATAATTTGACAAAACTTTCACAACTTTATATAGGGGTTACGAGGTATTATTTTTTTCTCTTGGTGGCATGTTGGATATATAAATTTTCAATATCAGTAATCACCCCATCATCTTAATATTTCAGTCACAAATTAGTCCCTTCTCCTAAAGGCTTTAGAAACCTTTTCCTTTTATCAGTAAAGTTTGAAAATTATAATTTCAAATGGTAATAACAAAAACATGTCTAGTTTAATTAGAATATCATACTGACACTACCCTTCCCGATAAACCGTCGCTTCCATTTCATTTAATTCTACACAATACTTGTAAGTGCTACTACGAAGAAGTTGAAGAAGCAAAACCGAAGTCTTTCCAGTCTTTGCGTCACGGACTTCGAACTTGATCATCACAACATCATCATAAATTTACATAAATAAAAGAAATGTACCTCGCGTCTCTGAATGAAATACGTTCAAGAAATACAAAACACACACACAAATCTAACATTGTCAATTGTAATCACTTCGGAACTCGAACTGTATTGCGAAAAGACCGAAGTTTCAACCGAGCTTACGACGTTTCAGCAACAACCAAAACGTGTGCTTCGAACAAACTACAAAGCAAACAACCTTTGCCTTTGGCGAACAAGACAAAATCCCGCCATTTATACTTAGGCAGTTTTTCGCTTGATAAAGAAAAGAAAGTAGCAAGAATGGTCTTTGATTTGAAAGAAATCTTTGAACTATCATTCCCCTCTCAAACAAACACTCGTTCCCTGTTTTTACGAGGTAAAGTTTGCCCTAAAATTCTTTATAACAGAGGTCTGGGGCGACAACCATTTAGCACAAGTTTTTCTTTGAAGAACCTGGGGCAAGATTTCTTCTTCCCTGTAGAGGAAGACTGGGTACCGGAACACAACGAATGTAGGAAAAGTTTTTGCAGAAGTCAAAGACAGAGTTGCAAGCAATTTCCAGCGCTAAGTTCCATTTTTTTTCTGGTGTGCGTTTGCAAACAACGACGCAATCGATAGCAGAAGCGGACATGTTAACCGCCATCTTTGTGCGAAGGGTATGCAGTTGGAAGCGATTGAGAACGCTACGTGAAGGCAAGTTAACCTGAATAGCTGCTAGATAAACCACCAGAACTCGTTTTACCTTCTTTGTTTGCAGCTGTTGATTCGGCGATGGCAGCAAACGACGCAAGATCTCCACCATCAACAAAAGACATTTTGATCAAATACGTTGAACAGCGTCCTCTCTCACTCTCAGGCGCTGCAAACGGAAAGGAACATATTTTGTGCGGAGATAAATATATTTGGTTGTTAAATTTCGACTCGATGATCAAATGACAAAATCGTTGATTGTGTGAGAAACACTTGATAGTTGTCTCAGAATGCTTAGCAACGCATTTTCATTTCAAACTTACCGTTTTCTTCTCGCTAAAACCGCCAGTTGCTCAACGCAGATCAAGAACACGAGGTCCTCTGGGAGGGAAGCCCGCCATGTCGTACCCTCCACGTGACCTAAATGGGGCGTTGTGATTGGTGGGTGTTCAATCTCATTGTAGACTTGTCTTTGTTGTTTGTGTCAAACCAAAGCAAAAAGTTGTGCTTTGGCGTCGCTTTCCGAAGATTATTTTGAGAAATTTAGCTTCACAACGGTGTAGTAAAACTTTTAAGTTGTTTCAAATATGTATCGAATATTAACTTCTGTTCAAAGACTCCTTGTTATGGGCCCGAGTCGTCTGTATAAGAAGCCAATTCATCATGACCCAGGATCCTGATCATACAGACTCCAAATTTTAAAATCTGACGGAAATACATTGTGAAACGATGTCGTGACATCTGCACTATTTATGTGAGTTCGTTCTTATGTCAGTTTTTATGTTCTTGCAATATAATATTTTTTAAACTAATAACACTAATGACTTGTGTATCCCGGTTACTGTTTCAGCATTTGGTCTTTGGCCTGCTGGGCCCGGTTGTTCAAAGCCCGATTAGTACTAATCCTAGATTAACACTTAATATAACCTATAGAGTTAACCCAGGATTAGCAATAATCGGGCATTGAACAACTGGGCCCTAGATTAGAAACTATCTATGGTTTTTGAAGCCAGACGATATTACCCTGTGCCTGGTTGTTCGAAAGTGGGTAAGTGTTAACCCAGGGTTATATTTTTGACCCGCAATTGGGTTTACCTATTGATTTGGGCTGTTATATTTAAGTAATTGTGTTTCCTTGGGGTGTACTTTCAGTAATAATCTAGAAGGACTGGGCTTGTTTAACTAGATAAATTTAGTGTTAAGTTTTACCTAACCCTTGGTTAAATTTAACCCACTTTCAAACAACCGGCTCCAGGGTTAGGGGAGGATACTCAAAACCTACCCTCACACATACCCCCTGGTCAAAACTTAAACTATAATTAATTAGAAATACAAATAAATAGATGACTTTTGAAGTGCAACACCATTTATTGCAATCCACCAGAAACATCGGGGGGGGGGGGGGTGTACTCCCTTTGTGTGATGTCAGGGGAGCTCATCGGAAAACCTAAATAAATACTCTAAAAATACCTGACCCTCAGATTTTGCTACCCAAAAACATACTTCCCTGGTTCAAAATACCCTAAAAAGTACCGTAATTTAATGTGTATAACATGCAATGTGTCAGTAATATAAAACTAGTCAAATGCCCTTTTTTGTTAGCCGTATCTATCAAATACACTGTTCTCACAGCACAAGAAAACAATTGCTACCACTTAGCAGGTATTCTCAAAACTCAGATTTTGATTGAGAAAACCCCCAAAAAATACTGGCTCACAAATTTCAACTTCTAAAAAGTTTGCTGAGCTCCCCTGACATCCAACTATAGGGAGTACCCCACCTCCAATAAATCTCACATTGATTTGATTGTGTGAGTCAAATCCAGCTGGGAGTATCCCACAGGCATTTGAAACAATTTATTGTTCAAATGTGTGAATGGTATACCAGTGCATGGAGCAATAACATTGTTAATAACTAATTGCTCTGGAAATTGATTAAACCAGTGGTTGGAGCCCCCCCGGGCCCATTTGCCTAGCAAGTGTTAGGGTCAAGTCAACACTTTTAAAGCAAGTTTTATCTGCAGGTTTGCAAGGCTTAGACAGAGCCAAATAGCAATGGCAACAATTGGTTAATAAGCTCCTCCAGAGAAGCATTCAAATAGGAACAAACAAGCCGCTTCCATTTTCTCTAAACTTTTATTAAAAAGCGCACATAACTGTAGTGCAGTACTCTATGTGTCTGACTCAATCAGACAAAACTGGGCTTTGCCCAAAGAGATAAATCAGGGCTTCAGCAAATGCAAAGTTCAAGGCTGACAACAGTAGCTCTGACGTATCAATTAAATTAATGCTGTACTAGCCAAACATAACCCCCACCTCCCCCCAGGATATAAGGGAGAACTGTCTGACTGGTGTCAAAACATAGAAAAACCTCGACCCCATTAGGACATTGTTTGTCAACATACCTAAGACCTTGGTTTGTTATCACTGAATACCTTATGAATTTCTCAAACACTGTCAAAAAACCCACTCCTTAGTACAACCATGCCCTGGGGGGTGAGAAGAGAGTTATGTTTGATAAGAGTGTATAAAACATCTGAAGTTCAAAGTAATACCCTCTTAAAACAGATACTACTAGGCAAGTACGAATACACCAATACATCAATTTGAAGATCTTTGCTAACAAAGTTTTGTGAGCAGTTATTAAATAGTAACTTGTATCAAAACTGCAGTATAATTGGGCAAAACTTGTTGTTAAAATAATATTTTTAAAAAACCTGCTATTTGAATACCAATACTGGGGATATAGAAAAAATTTGAGTTTTCAAAAGTTCAAATAATCGAGATTAAAATTAAACAGAAAATGAACTGAAGGGAAATGAAAACTATTGTACTTCAAATTTATGGCGGGAGGTTCAAGTTAGTGAGGGTTGGAATAATCGGGAGTTAACTTTCTACAAACTGAACAAAAATTGAAGCAGAAATTATTTTTGTGTTTTTTATGTCTTACATGTATTTTGTGGGACTGTGGAGATTTGCACAGCCATACTGTGAAACTACCCCTTTAGTTTAACACCTTAGAGGAAAATTTGGTCCTCAGTACAAAATTAATATTTAATATCATTTAATAGTAATAATGTGGGGTTACAGTATAAGCATATGGATGTACGTACATGATGTATAAGAAAAGTAAACTGTTGCTAAAACAGTTCTTTATACAATAATTAATGATAACTTAAATCTCATTTTTTCATAAGTTATAATGCATATAAATCTTAGTTCTAGATATCAGCCCTTGTACTTGAAAAAAATATAAATTTTTGTAATGGTAAATGTTTACAAGTATTTTACAATAGTTTGTAAAAAATAATAAACTACTCAAAGAAATGGAATGTGTTGGGATGACTGTGTTTACTTACAAACCTGGAGAGAACTCATTAGGGATGGTCTGTAAAATTAAGCCTTTTTCTCAAAGTATGAAACGCTTTTAAATTTATACAAGAGACACAAGCTTCCAGGCATCCAGCTAGAAACATCCCATTCCCCCTCTTCAAATCATCTCTGTGCTTTCTGCTAGCATTAGCTTTGGGAAAATTAATTTTTTGTCGTGCAACCCTGTAATGGCCTGGCCATGACAACAAGTTATGGTACAGTGCTAGGCAAGTATCTGCCGCAGATCCAACCTCCCTCCCCACCCCCCTTATAAGTGTTACAGAAAACAAAAAAAAACCCAAAACAATAATATGCAAGAAAAGTTGACAAGACACTGTAGAAAATTTTCTTGGGAAGTTGCCCCTTAACTTCCGTCGGAAAACTAGTTTGGTTGGTTTCCCTCAACTGGTAATTTTACATGAAAACTTTGGGAACCACTGACCTACATGTATGTTTGGTAATTAAGAGTATTAATTTGGGCAAACTTATTACTCATATATATGTTTTCATCATTTCACAAAAAAAGTCCAGAAATGATGTTTAGGTAAACAAGATGTACAAAATCTTCATAAGTTAAAAAAAAAAAGTGCAAAAGCATTGCAAATGCTTTTTGATCACTCTCATAACTCTTACAGAGTTAGTCCTCTTTTCGCTTACAAATAGCTGCAAGAATTCAACATTTAATGCAAAGTCACTCATAATTATTGCTTTTGCAATAGTCTTCATAGTCTCCTCTGTGAGCAACTCTAAGCAGTAATTATTTCTGGAAACTTGGGAGGGCATGCCAAGTGATGGTAAATGGGGTCAACTTAGGGTAAAGGAGGCTGTAACAAAAGTCAACAGAAATACCAACTGGAGATGCCTGCGGGGGAGGCTAGAGTCTTCAATGTTTTGATGTACTTGTTTCTGAACCATAGTAAATTCTGACAAAACTGTTTCCCAGGAAGTTCACCAATTTTCCAAAAATAAATACTAGCGCTGTTTGGTGAACCAGGCCAATCATACGAAAGTACTTGCTGTTGAATGGATCACTCACAGCTGGACAGATTGAACTGTTGAGGTTGACGTGACTCATCTAGAAAAGGAGGAACAAAAAGGGGGTATATTAAAATGAAGTGCCTTGACACCCTAGTCTCCTACTCCCCTCCGTTCCCAACCCCTCGCTTTTTTGCCCCCACCCCAGTTTTCCCACACTCTCCCATCACCATCTTGCATGGCTTTCTCAATGCTCATTATTGACTGACTTTCAGAGGGAAAGACGGGAAGTACTCACAGTCTAATGACACCCTGGGAGGGTTCTCCCCTCAGATGACAACACTAGTACATGTATGTGCTGCCTTAAGCAGGGGTTTTCAAAGGGGGGGGGGGCACCAACGAGTATTGCAGGTGCAAGCCTTCTAGGGGGGGTCTGGGG